>JABWTJ010000370.1:112500-172909 GCA_016801875.1 Solanum sitiens | reverse complement strand
CCGCCGGGGTTGAGGGCTAAGGGCATGACACCTCAAGCCTCTAGGTAGTCGGGGCCGGGGTGGGTGGTGCTCGGGGCACGATGCCTCGAGCCTATGGGTAGTAGTATTGTACCATTAATTAACCGTACCTAAATTATTTCTTTCCTTTTTTGATTTTTTTTAAGGAGTTATAATTATTATTTATATTTACTCAAGAAATATTGGAATTTATAATATTTTATATCAACTTATATACTTAATATTAAGTAATGTAATGAAATGACTAAAATTCCCTTTCACTTCATAGTTTTTTGAGGTTAGAATTTGATATGAATTTAAATCTTACACTTTGAAATCTCGATTTTGAAGTTGATATAAATTCGAACTTGTTGATCTTATAAAACTCAAATCTAAATAATTAAATTGGGTAAAATATTAAATTATATCGATTGATTGTTGATTTGAAGAGTCAAATAGTGACTTAGTAATATGTTAGTTGGGAAGTAGCACAAATTTAAAAAGTCCATCATAACTGAGTGTCTTAATTATATGTCATCCGTTCATTTTTACTTTGTGACGATTTGACTTAGCACACCTATTAAGAAAATATTATGTTATCAAATCATCATTATTAAATGATATTTAGTATTAGATCTTGCAAAATGATTTGGAAAATAATTATTTAATGTCAAGAGTAAAAACATGGAAAAATATATTTTTCTTGATATATCAAAATTGACAAGTAAAAACGAAAATATCTTTTACAAAAAAAGTGACAAGTAAAAGTAAATGAATGGAATCTTTTCCATAAATATTAATTTCTTGACAAAATGTAAGTATGGAAAAGACGTGCATCAGTTGAGCCTCAAGTAATGTTCCATCTATGATATGTTTCATAATTAATCTGTAGTGTTATACCACCTAATATTTTCCATAATAGCAGCAATAAAGTAATAAACTACTTATTTAAGTTGATTTATAGTTTTGATGTCTAACAAGGGACCTGGTCGAGGAAATATTGAGTACAGGAAAAAGACAAAAGACAGTTATCTAAAAGCTGTCAAATCTGATGTAGATGGTGCACGACTTTTAGAGTAGCAGGCTCTCAGCCAATGGCTTTGCTCCAAGGGTTTTTGTCCATATCATATTAGTCTCTTCTCCAAGGACAGAAATGAAGTTTTGACAAACAAAGTCTTGAATTCTAAAAATTCATTAGCTTACAAAGAAAAAACCATCTTCAAGGAAGAACACTGCTCATACTCAACAACGATCTAATGAAGTGCTGGATCATCTTTGTTGTAGACCGGTTATAAAGGACAACAAATCGGTTGTTTGTCTAAGTTATAAAGGACAGTAGATCAATTACTTTTCCAAGTCTTTAGGTTGAGTCAGATTAAATAGTTAGTCAAATCATCTATGTTTTAGTCAAGACTCTTTACATTATTGTTTTGATGTTTTCTTGAGTAGAGTTGCCTAGGAGTGTGAACTTGATGTATAGGTGTAACATAGTTGTTGCTTGTTTATTCTCTTATCTTCGAGATCTGAGTTGGTGGCTAGAGTTAGCCTTGTTGGGTTCTTGAAGTCTAGATCCACTAGAATTAGTTGGTTTAGTGGGCAATAAAGTTATTTCATAATTCTTTTGCTTGTAGTAGAGTTGTTACAATAAGGTGCAATGGATTAAAGAGTTTTTAATTCCTGTGTTACAAACTAGAATTTGTAATCTAAAGCATTGCTCTGCTTTGAGTGAAATGGAGTTCGGTTGGAAATTCCGTGAGTATAGGTCATGGTTTTCTCCTCCCTTGAGCAAGGGAGTTTTCACGTAAAGGATATTGTGTCTGATTTACTTTGAAGTATTTATTTTTTGCACTATTATTCTGTCGAGGGACCTGTCCAGTGATTACTAGTGGACACATCTATTCTATAAATTGGTATTCAATCTTGGGCTTTCTATCTGGTTAACACCAAGAGAGAATCTTGTAGAAAATATGGATGCTCCACTAAATCTGGAAGGCAATCAATTATCATTCAAGCCACCTCAATTTAATGACATTTTCTACAGTGTGCCTTCAAGTATTGTTCTTGATGATTCTCACATTCCTACAATCAAAGATGAATAAATTGTTTCTGAATCCCAGTATAAATGAGGCTAACCGGGATAAAGATTTTAAAAGGGTTAAATCACTTGCCCTCAAGGTTTCACAAAGTGAAATCCCTGAAATAGATGAGAACATGGTGTATCTCACTCAAAGATTTCAAAAAATTGTGAGATAATATGGAGGTCACACGAAGAAAGAAAACGGGCTACTAACTCAAATGAGTCACAAGTTGGTAAATCAATTCACTTCATCAGGGACCGGAACAAGGGTGAACCCAAGGAATATGTCAAGTCTGGAGGAGACAATAACAAAAGAATGGACCCGGTCGCTAACAAGTCAAGCAAAAGATAAACGACACGACTGATTATGTGGTGAAGAAAGCTCCAGCCACTGGGGAAATACCTCAAGTGATTCAAATTATTCTGAATACCCTCATGCTGCTTCCATCTTCGTAGTAAAAGAAGACAAATAACTATTCGATTCTTTGTTCGCTTTTATGGAAAAATCAAAGGATAATGCTGATAATGAAGAGGTAACCCTATATGAACTTCAACTAAAATGTGAATATTTTTATACTAGTTGATTCGATGAGTGAACTAAGCACTGAGAAGAATATCTTGAACAATTGCTTAGACATCTTTCAAGATTGAAAAATTGGTCTGATTATCCAAATATATGATATTTAAAAAAAAAAGATCGTTCGAAGGAGATGATAAAAAGGACGACGAAGATAGTTTCTAAAGTAGATAGCCTAAAGGTATGAATACTTAATTAAAGAATCAATAGTTGAATACTGTAAAAAGTATTTATATAAAAAAAAAAAGATAAGGACTAGACAACAGAAAAAAAATGATCAAGATTTATTTTTATTTTTTACAATTATTATAATTGATTTTTTTTTTACCTCTAATTAATTAATCCTTATCCACTAAAATAGTAAAAATAATTCCTCCCATTGTTGTAGATAGGTTGTAACAATAATTGCCATTTACTTTTCAAAATATTTTTGGTTGTCTAATCGTTATAGGTTACTATTTCAAGATTATTTATACGTATCTAGAAAAATATTTTGAATGTGAGATGGAGTGATGAATAGGGTTTCGCGTATGGCGGAGGGTGTTGGGTGGGTTCATCATGCATGGATGGTTGTGGAGGAGACAATGAACATGGGACGCCACTTGTAAAATTTGGTTTTCCTACTTCTATTTGGGAAGTCATTAGAGAATTTTTATGGAACTTGTTTTAATGGAGAATTTTTTTTCAAGACATTTTGTCACACCAACCATAAAAACATTGAAAATATTTTTCTTTCTTCATACAAGATGAATCCGCAACTAAATAACTATTTTTTCCTCTGCGTCTAAGTTGTCATTGTGCGATTTTACATAACATGTTCAATTCATAAAATTAATTTTTCTAGGATAAAAGTAAGATTACATTGTTTATACCTACGGAATATATGATCCGTTAAGCCCTTCAAAAGCGAGTTACACAAAATTTGATTCGCGGGGCTGTCATTTCCAAAAGAAAAAAAATAAGTAAAAAAGAGTGAAATGACAGCAACGCAATGCATGCCAAACAGAATGCACATGTAAAATTGTATTGCTTCAATAATTAATGTGACCAAATAGCCATACACAATACATAGGACAAGACAACATTATTAAAGATGTACTGTTTCCATATGATATTTGTACAATATTGTTATACATTGAGATTAATATTTGTGAATTCATTTTTAAAATTTTTCTTTTTTGAAACGGACATGATTTAATAAAAGTTACATTTCAATAAAGAAGAAAACTATAAAAAATCTGCAACACTTCTTTTTTTTCCTTCCTAGTTTTTACATCTTCTCCTCCTTAACAAACATGATCTTCTTAGTAAAACATGTTGAAATGTGTCAAGGGTTGAGATTAACCCGCATATTTTTTAATTCACTCTGTCTCGTCCTCTCATAACAACGTTTTTTTATTTTCAACCTGCCCCACTCCAATCTGCACCGCCCCACATAATTTTTTAAAATATTTTGTTTTAATAGCTAAGTTTGATACTGAAAATAAAATTCATAAGAAAAAATTTACTTTTCATTAAGTTGATTAATATAATATTGTATTGACTTAAAATGTTAATTTTTAGAGGTCAATTAGGGAACATGTAAGAAATTGTATTATTCTTTATTGAACCATTTTGATTTACTATCTTGAATATGTTAGTAGCTTTAAAGTAATTATCTTAATAAATAATGCTCTATCACTCTTATAACTTGTAAAAAGTTAAAATTAAGTGTGAACCAACATAAAGTCATTTATACCCGCAACTCAACTCACCCCGCCCCACATTAGTTTAAAAAAACTCACTTGAACCTGCCCCGCATCCCACCCACCTCGCATAACCTTAAGCCTGCCCTGCCTTGCATAACCTTAAATCCAACTCGCCCCACATCTATCCCGTGCCATAGTCCCTAGTGAAACGTGTTAAAATGTGCCAACTTAATAAAACGTGCTTAAATGACACCGTCAAATATTATTTGATGTGTATAAAATAAATGAATTTTAGTTGATATGTTTAAATGAATGTTGATATCAATTTATGCGATCATCGATAAATCCTGTCAATATATCTATAAAGTTATTTCTGAACAATACATGAAACTCTGTTCTCATAAACAATCATTAAGACTAACTATATCAATATATTATTAATGAAAATGATGTCATAATACATGTTTGTAGCATTATTGAAATAAAACATTTTTAAAAAACAATTTATTAATATGAATTTAAACTTATTAGTGTCTTCCCTAATATATCTATACGTGATGATTTGGGGTGAATAATTTGTAATTTGAATTTTTAAAATTTCACACTCCAAAAGATTCATATCTATTGAGGATGAAACTTCAATTCCTTATTGATTCAAACGATGGTGTATATTAGAACTAGTATCATTTAACCAAGTTTCAAATATGAACACTTTATCGGTATGGAGCTGCTCAATCGACTTTATCAACCTTTTTGTCTTGTTTCTGTCATTTGGTCATAAGAGTTTTTTTAGCAATTGCAATTTCTTCTATGACATCAAGTTCTTCAAGCCTATTTTGAGTTGATTCACTTTATTTCTAGCAGCATTCGCTTCTAGATTTGTACTTTCACTTAATTGCGTAATTTAACATTTTGAAAACGAGAAATAACTGCATTAATCGTAGGGTGAAAAATGAATGAGGTTTACTTGTATGGAAAACCATCATTATTCTAATGTCAGCATTGCATTTTGTAAACGAGTTTGCTAGATTTTTTTACAAACCTTTATGACGCTTTGTAAATGTAGCGAACATGGCATCCTCATTTTCAATTTTTTTCATTGGTATCATTTGGTGCCCTTTAGTCTTTTTTCTCTTGAAGCCTAAGTGAAGTGTTTTTCACCAAATGATACTTATGAAAAGATGGCATTGCACTTATTTATATACATAATTTTCTTACTAAATGATATATATTTAATTTTTTAGTCAAAGAACACAAATAAAAATAATATTTCCAACATAGAGAAAATTAGGAAAGTAATTCAATATTATACTGTAAATATATTTTGTATACTAACTACACTATTAAAATATATTTTTTTATCAAATATTTTAATACACTCATGAAATTTAATTATGTTAAAGTTAGAAAAATAAATATAATTTTAAATAGAAAAGAATAATTCTTCATTTTTTAAAAATCTTTCTTTATGATCAACAAAACAACATAGTAACACAAACAAATCTGAAAGTTATATATACTAGGATATGTCTTACTATATTTTGCATAAATTAATCAAATTAAAAATAGACAACAAAAAATAATGGACACATAAGTGTCCAGCCTTAACTCACATTTTCCTTCCTTTTTTCTCTTCTTTAATCTCTCCTTAATTTCACTCCACAATCTTATCAGTTACAATTTCATCTCAATTTGAACTGTAAAAGAATTCTCCTCTAGTCAACCAAATTAATTGGTATATTTTTGTATTCTTCATTTTCGTTTTCTCCACTGCCATCTTCTTCATTAAACAAAGAATTCATCCTTATTTCCTGATATGGGTCATGCTCATTCAAAAACAAAAAAGGTAGAAAAGATTCATCTAAAATTTCTTGACCTACTCTACTCAAGGAAATGATTTTTGATTTATTTCTACGTTTTTTTTATGTTCAATATTGCATCTATTACTTGATTCAAATGCATGATACATTAATAAAAAAAGGTAGAGAAGTTTCATCTATAATTTCTTGACTCACTCTACTCAAGGTAATAATTTTTTTATATATATTTCTACGCTATTTTTGATGTTCAATCTTGCATCTAGTAGTTGATTCAAATGCATCATATATTACTGAAAAAAGTGATCTTATTATATAGCATTGTATCACCATTTGATTTAAATGTTTGATACATAAAACTCTAAGCTTGTTAATACATAAAACCCTAAGTTTATCACAATGCAACAGATCAAGTTATAAATGTAATGTAGTATGTATCACTCACACCATTTCTTGTATTTTATACAAGTATATAATGTTCATAGTTATTCTCAATGTATCGAGTTATAAGTATATTATAATATGACGAATTATGTATCACTCTCAATTATGATGTATAATGTGTAGTGATCTAATGATTCAATTATCAATCTCTACATATCATGCACTTGATACAAAATAATATTATTGAATGTGTCATTTTCAAAATATGAAATTATAATGAGTATCAGATTCGAATCTATGATACATTAAACATTATATTAAGCTACAGTGTATCATATACAAAATATTAATACTATGTAACAAAGAGAACTGACTATTAATCATTGGTTACTTACCGGGACAAGAAAACTGGAAGATGGTTAGAATCACATCACTCATTTGATGTTGAGTTTGTACAAGATATTATGCAACACGAAAACGACACTATGTAAGTTTTTATATGACTTTGTTTTGAGTTATACATTCAATGCAATTTTATAATGTATCTTCTGCATTTTGAAGGAATTGTAGATTGTTTGTAGCTGATTTTGCTGGATTTCTTAGCAATGAAATTTTAATATCATCTAATGATTTTCGATTCGATTATTTTTGTACAAGATATGGAGCAATTCTATGAAAATATGGTAGCAAAAAAGCAAAGTCATGATATGTTAGTGAAAATGATGATCCACCAAGGGCCAATTTACACCACCAGACCAAGAAGATTTGTTCAATGTAGTATATGCATTATGTATATGTAGACACACCCATTTGAATGTTTTACTATTTTTAAGATACATTAAATTAAGTTTTAGAGTGTATTTCTAATAACTTGATTATTTTGAATTTAAATTTCAATATATTTTGTTTTTCAACCTCTAATACTTGTGTTTAGTGGTTTACTTACTAGTACCGTGTGGTGGGAAATGGAGGGAAGATGAAAAGAGAGGAACTTGAAGATTTGGAACTTGGAAAGTCCTCTTATGTTTTAGTGAAAAGACATTTGTCCCTCATCGATGGTGGAAAGAAAAATAGGAGAATTTAATATAGAAGCATTCCTATTAATTTTTAAAGGGTTGGAAAGAGGGACCCCCTCATGCCGCCGTCGTCGTCGCTCCTACGGCTATGACTTCGGCTTTTGCTTTGGAAAATGATCGATCGAGAGATTTTTTTTTGGATAAAGTTTATTTTATTTATTTATTTATTTAATTAAATATTGATAATTGAAACATTTTCAATTATTTAGTTGATGTTAACCGAAACGTTTCAACTTTTTAGTTGATTAACCCGACCAGACTTGGATCCGCGCGACCTGTTTTATTTAAAATCTTTATTATTTTTCTTTATATTTCCCTCCGTTTGGAAATGACTGTTCTGGAGGGTTGCAACTTTTAGGAACAGCCAGGACTGTTTGAAAGGTTGCAAGCTTTCATTAATGGTCGTGTAGATTCTGAAAGGGTTACAATCTTTCAGAACCTGTTCATCTTGCCTATAAATACCATTCATTCTTCAGAATTTTTCCTAACGATTTTTTCTGATTTCTTCTTCTTTTGCACAAAGTTTCTTCGTGTACTTTACTAGTGTTGAGTGGTTCGCTAACACCAGAGTTTGGGTATCAATACGCTGGTGATTGAGATCATTCTATCTTGAGAGGACATTTCAAATTAAACCTCAAATACTAGAGGGGAATAATTTCCTTAAGGGGACACTGTGCATTCAAGGGTTTGATTCTGTTCTTATTTTCCAGATTTTGGTACGTTTACAAATTTTAGTTTTTTCTGAATTAATTTATGTTCATCTCTCTTAATTAATTTATGTTCATCTCTTTTACTAGTTCATTAAACTTTGATAACTTTGTGTTTCTACAAAGTTTTTGTGAAATCAGTAATTCTGTTTTTCAAACACAGATTGATAACAATCTTAAGCAAATTATTATTTTATTTTAATCTGTGTTTCTGGTGGAGACAAAAACCGTCGTGGTTACTCTCTCCAGTGAGTGCAGCGAAGGACTCTCGCCTCACCCGCCCGTTTGACTTATGGCATCATCGACTTGCTTTTCAATCAAAGATTTAAGTCTGCAATTTTAAGTTATTGCTTACTAAGACTGTATCGATTTTTGATTATCAGAAATGGAAAACAACAATGTTACAGTGGTTGTTGCTGCACCTAAGCCACTGTTGTACCACAAGTAGAAAAACCGGGTAAAATCTCTAGTGTGAGTTTCAAAGGATGGAAGCAACGAGTATTTTTCTGGCTTACCACTCTTTGTCTGCAAAAATTTACCAACGAAGAAACTCGAGTGCCTTATGTTGAAATACCAGACAGAGAAATATTAATGATTATTGAAGCATGGAAACAAGTAGACTTCTTATGCAAGGGCTATATTCTGAGTGCTTTAGAGGATGACTTATATAATGTCTATAGTGCAATGACAACTTCAAAAGAGTTGCGGGATGCACTTGAGAACAAATATAAGACAGAAGATGCATGCTTGAAAAAGTTTGTGGTTGCAAAGTTTTTAGACTATAAAATGATACATAGTAAAACTGTTGGATCACAAGTGTAGAACTTCAACTTATTTTCCATGGTCTGATTGTTGAAGATATGGTAGTAAATGAAGCTTTTCAAGTGGCTCTAATGATCGAGAAGTTACCTCCTTCTTGGAACGACTTCAAGAATTATCTAAAGCACAAGCATAAGAAAATGAAGCTTGAAGATTTTGTGATTCGGCTCAAGATTGCGGAAGATAATAAAACAGTTGAAAAGAAGTCTCATAAGCGTTCAACAATAATGGGAGTTAATATTGATGAAGAATCTCCTACCAAAGACAAAAAGAGAAAGAAGTCCAACAGACAGAAGTAAGAACATGCCAAGAAAAAATTCAAGGAAAACTATTACAATTGTGGTAAGGCTGGTGATAAGTCTTCTGACATTCGTGCTCCAAGAAAGGACAAAGACAAAAGTCAAAAAAACATTGGGGAAGAGATGGAAGATGCAAATGACTTGTGTGCAATGATCTCGGAGTGTAACTTAGTTGAAAATCCTAAGGAGTGGTTTCTTGACTCAGGTGTCACTCAACATATTTGCTTTGCGAAAGAATCCTTTGCAACGTACACTCCTGCTGAGTACGACGAAGATTTGTTCATGAGAAACACAACAACAAGAATTGCAGGAACTGGAAGTAATGTTGAAAGTGTTATCTAACAAGGTGTTGACTTTGAACAATGTTCTGCATGTCCTTACTACTAGGAAGAATTTAGTTTCTGCTGCACTACTCGTTTAGAATGGATTTAAGTGTGTCCTATTTAGTGATAAAGTTGTAATAAGTAAAAATGAGATGTTCATAGGAAAGGGCTACCTCAATGAGGGCCTTTTCAAACTACATGTAATGGTTGTTGACAATATTAATAAGAATTATGCTTCTGTTTACTTATTGGAGTCAAATGATTTATGGCATGCCCATTTGGAACATGTAAATTACAAAGCCTTGCAAAAATTGGTTACTTTAGAAGTATTGCCTGATTTTAAATGCGATAAATCGAAATGTGAAATTTGTGTAGAAAGTAAGTTTGTTAAACATCCTTATAATTTTGTTTAAATAAATTCAAAACCTTTAGACTTAGCTCACACAGATATATACGATATGAAGTCGACATCATCTCGTGGTGGAAAAAAGTATTTTATAACTTTTATTAATGATTGCACTCGATTTTGTTATGTATATTTGCTTAATAGTAAGGATGAAACAATTGATGAATTTAAGCAATACAAAAAATGAAGTGGAGAACCAATTGAATCTAAATATAAAAATGATTCGAAGTGATAGAGCTGGAGAATACGAATCTCCTTTTGCACATATATGTTTGGAATATGATATTATTCATCAAACTACTTCACCCCATACACCACAGTCAAATGGTTTGGCAGAACGAAAGAACAGAACATAAAGGAAATGATGAATGCCTTAATGATCAATTCTGGTTCACCGCGAAAACTTTGGGGGGAATCCATCCTTACAACTAATAAGATACTCAATAGGGTGTCCCATAGCAAAACACAATTAATTCCATATGAGTTGTGGAAAGAAGAAAACCCAACTTGAAATATTTCAAAGTGTGGGCGTGTCTAGCCAAGGTAGAGGTTCATTTAACCAAAGGGTGAAAATTGGACCCAAAATGGTAGATTGTGTATTTATTGGATCTGCTGTGAACAGTAACACCTGTCGATTTTTGGTCACAAATTTGATAATCCTGAACTTCATGTTAATACGATAATTGAGTTAGATTACGCAGAGTTCTTTGAACACATCTATCCGTATAAAAAGAAATGTGAATCGACAAGTGAAAGACCTAAACGACCACGAGAAAAATCAAAACTACCTAGTGCGGATCCTAGGCGTAGCACTCGCCAACGTAAACCCACTTCTTTTGGACCAGATTTTGTGGCGTTGTTTCTTGAAAATGAGCCTCAAACATTTAAAGCAGTTATGTATTCATCTGAGTCAACTTATTGGAAAGAAATTGTCAATAGTGAAATTGAGTCAATTTTAAGTAATCATACTTGAGAATTAACTGATCTTCCTCCAGGAAACAATCCTTTAAGATCAAAGTGGATCTTTAAAAGGAAAATAAAAGCTGATGGAACTATTGACAAATATAAGACTAGACTTGTAGTTAAAGGATACAGACAAAAAGAAGGTCTGGACTACTTTGACACAAACTCTTTAGTAACAAGGATAACATCAATTAGGATGTTAATAGCACTAGCGGCAGTGTATGATCTGAAAATCCACCAAATGGATGTAAAGACAGTCTTCTTAAATAGAGAGTTGGAGGAAGAAATTTACATGGAACAACCTAAAGGGTTTGTAGTTCCTGGTAAAGAAGATAAAGTGTGCAGACTTGTGAATTCGCTTTATGGGCTCAAGCAAGCACCCAAACAATGACATGCTAAATTTGACCAAACAATGTAGGCGAATACATTCAAGATTAACGAATGCGATCTATGTGTTTACATTAAAAACATTCTGAATCATGAAGTGATTGTTTGTCTTTATGTTGATGACATATTAATAATGAGTAAAAATATTGACGATATAAATGCTACTAAGCGCATGATGTCCAGCAAGTACGATATGAAGGACTTAGGAGTTGCTGATTTGATCTTAGGGATCAGGATTCTCAAAACTCCTCAGGGACTAGCATTATCTCAATCTCATTATATTGAAAGAGTATTGGATGAGTTCAAATACTTTAATTTCAATGTTGTCAAAATCTCAATTGATTTAAGTTTTACATTTCAAAAGAATGAAGGTGAAGTGACTCTCAATTAGAATATGCCAGAATGTTGGGAAGTTTGATGTATATTATGAATTGTACGCGACCAGATATAGCATGTGCTAATAGCAAACTGAGTCGATTCATTAGAATCTGAATCAAACTCACTAGATGGAAATAAAACGTATGTTGGGGTATCTGAAACATACACAACACTATGTTTTGCATTATAATAAATATACTGCTGTGATAGAAGGATATAGTGATGCAAATTGGATCACCGGGTCAATAAAGTAAAATCCACAAGTGGTTATGTGTTTACACTTAGTGGAGGAGCAGTCTCTTTGAAATCGTTCAAACAAAGATGTATCGCTCGCTCCATAATGGAATCTGAATTTATTGCTTTAGATAAGGCTGGTGAAGAAGATAAATGACTTCGAATCCTAGAGGATAGTCCATTTTGGCCTAAACTTGTGCGACCTATTTGCATACATTGCGATAGTCAAGCAGCAATAGGTAGGGCAGGGAGCGACATACACAACGATAAGTTTCGTCATATACGAAAGAGACATAACACCGTACGACAACTTCTCTCTAGTGGAATTATCACAATTGACTATGTGAAGTCAACCGATAATGTGTCAGATCCACTAACGAAAGGTCTAGTTAGAGAGGTTGTTGAAAGATCATATAAAGGAATGGGTTTACGTCTTAGGACAAGCCAGCATGGCGGTAACTCTATCCAATAGACTGGTGATCCCACGAGCTAGATTAAAGGAGAAAAACAAAGTTGTGATTGACGGTTCAATTGTCAATAAACTCAATCCATTCTCATGATGAAGACAATGTTCAGGAACAAGGTTAAGACCTTAAGGCTTGTTAATGAGTTAATAAAGCTTAAGGTTTTTAATGATTTGCTAAGTTTGGTAGATTTGATCAAATAGTATATCTACGAGATGACACGGTTAGAAATCACCTATGTGAGTGTGAAGAGTAAGCTGCTTCAAAGAGAATTTTATGTCAAAAGTCTATTCTCTATACACTCATGAAACCAGAAGGTGTTCATGACTGAAACAAACACAACCGTAAGAACTATAAACAGTAAAGAGTCAATTGTGTGACATATGGTTGTCTAGGTATACGCTAATGCTCAACTGTTCAAAGATATTGCATCTACCGATTGATCGAGTATATCCGACATATGTTCACTACGGAAAGTCCAAGGGGAAACCTACTTATCCAGATGCAATTAATCATTGCCTGTAAAGTACACATTTGTCCGTGCATTCCTATTTTATAACCATTCCCCATTAATGTGGGAGATTGTTGGGTATGTAGCAAGAACTAATGGGAAATAGAGGGAAGATGAAAAGAGAGGAACTTGAAAAGTTTGGAACTTGAAGAGTTGGGAACTTGAAAAGTCCTCTTATGCTTTAGTGAAAAGGCATTTGTCCATCATCGGTGGTGGAAAGAAAAATAAGAGAGTTTAAATATAGAAACACTCCTATTAATTGTTAAACGGGTTGAAAAGAGGGACCCCCCTCAATCCGTCATCGTCGCTCGCTCGGCTCGGCTTTGGCTTTGGTAAATGATCGACCGAGAGATTATTTTTTTAGACAAAGTTTGTTTTAATTATTTAGGTAATTATTTATTTAATTAATTAAATTAAATTAAATTGCCAAAACATTTTCAATTAATTAGTTGATAATCGAAACATTTTCAATTATTTAGTTGAGATTAACTGAAACTTTTCAACTTTTTAGTTGATTAACCCGACCCGACTTGACTCAGATCTGTGCGACCCATTTTATTTAAAACCTTTCCCGTTTTTGTTTAAATTTCCCGCCTTTTGGAAATGACCATCCTGAAAGGTTGCACTTTTAGGAACAACCAGGACCATTTGAAAGGTTGCAAACTTTCATTCATAGTCGTGTGGATTCTTAAAGGGTTGCAACTTTCGGACCTGTTCCTCTTTCCTATAAATACCATTCATTCTTCAAAAAAATTTCTGACGATTTTTTCTGATTTCTTCTTCTTCTTCTGCACAAAGTTTCTTAGTGTACTTTACTGATGTTGAGTGGTTCGCTGACACCAGAGTTTTGGGTATCAATACGCTGGTGATTGAGAGAATCTATCCCGGGAGGACATATTCCAAATCAAACCTCGGATATTAGAGAAAAATAATTTCTTTAAGGGGGACACTGTGCATTCAGTGGGCTTGATCTTTTTCTGTTCTTATTTTCTAGATTCTGGTACGTTTACAAATTTTAGTTCTTTTTTGAATTAATTTATGTTCATCTCTCTTACTGGTTCATTAAACATTGGTAACTTCGTCTTTCTGCAAAGTTATGTTGGAATCAGTAATTCTATTTTCAAACACAGATTGGTAACACTAGCCCAGACTTTTGTGATATGTTCTCTTCTCCTTGTTTGGGGCTTCTTGTGGAGGTTTGTGAGGTAGTTGTCTGTCATTTCAGCGGACCTTCTTTCTCCTTAATAATGATCTTGTTCAATTCTAGGAACAATTCCATTTCAAACTTTCATTTTCTTTCAATTTTTTTATAACACATTAGAGGCTTGCACACGTGACAACCAAATATTGGGGGTATTTTTGAGTGGATTATAAAATTTTCGCATTTTATTATAATTGTTGAGTTTTAGGCTGACTTGGCTTGGTAGGATAAGATGAGTGTCATCACGTCCATTTTTGGGTAGTGACATGTTGACTTAAGTAGGATTCAAAAGTGTAATCTTAAATAGAAAATATATTAATGACATGCAACAATAAAGAAATAAAATTTTATACATAACAATATTAATCAAATATGAATTTTTCTGTTGTTGGATAATGTTAGATGTGCTTGTCAAAACAATTGTGAATATATATAATTAGAAGGAATAAATAAAAATAAATTTATGATTTAAATTTTATAAATATAGTATTGATAAGATTATTAAACCTATTATAATGTTGAAGTGGTGAATTATTACATGTGATTGTTATAATTTTAGTTATTTTTACATATTTATAATTCATGTTAAATAGGATTAACTTTTTACATGTATAATACTCAACATCCGTCTTTAGAAACAATATTTTAAAGAAAAATTATAAATGAAAATACAATTTAAATAGGCAAGTGCTTACTGTACTTGACACTCACAAAAAATTTTTTAGACACGATTTACTAAATTTAATGTGTTTATACTTAAATGTTGTCTGCTTATGTTAAAAGATCATCCTTTTATCAAAAATAATAATAAATTGTCCGTTCAATTAAATATGAAACTGATTATTTCATTCATTTCTATTTATATGTCACAATTTTATGTTTCATTTTTCTTAAGAAAACTAGGTAATTTTATTATTGTACATTATTTAGTGTTCTCTTGAAGTTAAATTTTCTATAAATGAATATAAATTAATTTACTTTGATTAACTAATTTGATCAATGATCATTATTCAATTATTTGTTTTTCTATGCTGGGTAAACGTATATTTTCAAGACTGGCAACTTTTAAAGGGTAAAATAGAAAAAAATAGTATAAGTTATGCATTATTTTTGTGAAATGACACAAAAAAAACTCCGTCAAAATGAGTTGGTTGTTCTGGATTACGAACTTTTCAAATCAACTTTATTCTTTCACCATTTTCAACCTATAAAGTTTTAAACTTAAAATTTGAACCATATTTTTACAAACTAAACTTTAAAAGATGTTGTTCTTTGATTTAGGACATGATATTTCAGTTAGTTAAATTTTTTAATCTCTCTCTCTCTCTCTCTCTCTCTCTCTCTCTCTCTATATATATATATATATATATATATATATATATATATATATATATATATATATAAACATTCATGTGATTCGAACTCATTAATTAACAACGTTAAGCTTCTGCCACCAACTGTTGTTGCCTCCTGATTTTGTCACATCTTTGTTTGAAGTTGAAATATAAGTTGAGATCCAGGATTCCATCCGTGGATCGTAGTACTCAGGGTATCTCACATGCCTCTGCCGCACGAGGTTAAGGATTTCATGAATATACTGAAATAAAAATAATATTAAAGAGTAAAGAAGAGTAATCATTGAAGAGATAAAACAAACAAACATTATAAATTGATGGTACTAGTAGAGAAAAATTATCCAGTCTTACCACCAAATTTTCATGCTTGACATGATCTTGAAATCTTCTCCACTACAAAAATGCATGTCGTATTGTGCACGCAGATCCTTTGCTCTTGTCAGATCCACTAGTTTGTTCTTTTGAGCTATAGGCACACACTTATAAATATTCACATGCTTGAACTCCAGCACTTCATCTCATAGAGCTATTGGTAATTCTCCAAATATCTTCTTCTTCAAATTTTATATTGCCTTGATAAAAGTGTTTTTTCTTCTCTTGGCCCGTGGAGTATATGGATGCCGAACATTCTTTGATGGAATGACCTTGACTCAATGATTGAAGATACATGATAGAATCTTCATCTTGTTTCTTGCACTTCTCATAGAGAAAGCCAGAGCATATTCTATAAGAGGTAGCTCCAATACTTTGTACACCAAAACAACCACCACCACCAGCAGGAACACCACCAATATTAACACCAACCTTACAGCCGCATCAACTATGTCATCCTCATTAAAAACAACTAATTGTTTTGATGGATGCTGTTCCAAGCAATACCCTTTTAACATTATCCACTACATCAAATAAGGTTCAACCAACTCTAAAGTAATCATAGATGACATTTTCAATTTCTTTTCTGTTGGGACAAGTCATGGATGCACAACCTAAAATTATAAAAATGAGTCATCCGTAGGAACATTTGGGTAAGATGTTTCCACATATGTTGCTACTGATGGGTGATATTTTGACACATATAGGCATCAGTAGAAATATTTGTGTCATATGTTGCAACAAATGGATCATCTGTAGCAACATATGAGTCATCCTTAGCAATATTTGTCACATGTTGCAATGGATCTTTTGTAGCAACATATGAGTCATCTATAGAAACATTTGGTCACATGTTGCTACAGATTAGTGATATGTTGCAACATATATGGGTGTAATATGATAATAACTTACGACATCATGAGCAGGGTTATAAAGATTTGGAGGATTTTTGACAGTTTTTGTTTTTTTTCTCAACTATCTCAATGTCCTTGGAGATGAAATCTCTTCTTCGGCGGTTAATTGATGCCTCAAATAAGGAATGCCATCAAACGCCCAACCCCATAAAAAAGGAAAACATGTCACAAATCAAATGTTGAATTATTTAATAAAATATAAAAAGAATAAGTACATTTTTTCTTACCATTAAAGCCCATGGAAAGCCAAATAATTTATTGGTCTTTAGAGATAAAGGTTTCAACAAGTAGTTGACAGTTAATTCGTACTTGTAGTCCATCACTCAAAAACTCAGCGTGTGCAACAACAAAAAGTCCACAATCTCTACATGGTATATCATCGATTAGAATATATAATAATATCACATTTCATTTGTGGTAAGACAAAAAAATAATAATGTGATACTTACAGACCACTACTTGATTGTTGGGCAATACTAGTAACATGTATGAATTCGAATGGGTGAGATTTGTTCTTTCCTTAGTAAGTTTGAGCAACTGAATAGTTGTCTTTTTGCTCAAAAAATTCGCTGAATTTGATGTACTTTTGCAACATCGTAGACAACTTTTGAATCTCAAAGAATAATTTTATGTTAGTCCTAGATGAGACATCGAATCATACACCCTTATACACCATTCTTTCAATGCAACGACTGCCAAGACACAATGAAACTCTCCATTACAATTTACATGGAAATAAACATCATCTGTGAGGTGTCAAGGCAGTCCAAAAGGTATACCAAGTACTTTGATAATGTTAACGATTTTATACTCATTTTCAGGAACAACACTGGCTTTGTCAATGTATGTTTTGAAAAAACAATTAGTAGTGGTATATATCGATATTTAGAATGAATCTGTTGCTTCAACTTCTTCTGCAAATAGTATAAAATGACATCCACATGCTGCACTGATGCATTAACAAGTGTATTTTTCATATCAATTTATTTGTATGTATTCATGTATTAATCAAAACATAAAAGTGGACATTGATTTACCTCATTAATCCTACACCTCTTGGGTTGAGACATTACATAGAACCAATCATTCATCTTTGGAGATGCAACTACAAAATTCAGTTGTTTGAACTCAAGATTCTAGCAATTGGTTGAGTAGTGATCGTCCTTGTCTCTTCTGCAATTGAGTAATATTATAAATAATTATTTAGTGGACAAGAAGAAGATATACTAATAATAGTTGAACGCCTTTACTTTTTTGCATGATGCTTGTAAAGAACCTCCATTATCCATTGAGAGAAGAATGACATTATTTCAGTTGGACCCTCGCCGTCAACGTTAAAACCTTCAAATGAATATTGTTGCTTCACATCACAACCGACTCTCTTCTCTTACTTTTTCTCTTTCTCTTTCTCCCTTGCTTTCTTCTCCTTCTACTTCTCTTTTTGTTTCTCTTTCTTCTCACTAATTATAGATAGTGATTGGAAAATAGATTTTTTCAACCTCCTACACTTCAAAGGCTGTGAAATCTTTTTGGATGTTTGTACATCAATATTATAAGTCATTTTCTTAAAAATATCAGTAAGTTCTTTAACACAGCTAATAAAAGGAATAATATGTTGTTTATCACATTCTTCGCATAGACAAAAAAGCATTCAATGTTAGAAGAGGAATCAACATCAATAAAAGATTGAGTTGTTGTCATGGATGAAACTTTTTGTATCATTTCATCAAGAAGGTAAAAAAAAAGATTGAGAGTTTATAATTGATTATAAAATAATAATGAGTAGCAATTTATACTTATGTTGACACAAATGGACATTCTATTGCCACATATGTACCTTCTGTTGCCACGAACGAATCTTATGTGGCCACAGATGAATCTTCATGTGCCACAAATGAATCTTCTATTACTACAAATGACCATTTTGTTGTCCTAACACATAGGTGATCAGTTTCAACATATGACAATTTTGTTGGAATATATATCAACATATCACTAAAATATAACAATATAGTACACATCTTTCAACAAATGAATATATGTTGAACAACTAAAAAGGACTATTTTATTAAAATCATATGAACAAAATGGTCACAACAAAAAACGATTTTTCACTGAATGTTAACAATACATATACATTTCCTCAAAATTAGGGATTTTTTGGGTTTGTTGATTTTCTTTCAAAAACAATAAATAATAGGTACCATTAAACCATTATTCAATTTTAACATCTCATTAACCCCCCCCCCCCCCCCACAAAAAAAACTTAGTATTGTTCAAAAATTGTAAAATCTTTCAAAAAAAATGACTTACCCATTTTAAGTCGAACACAATCTCAAGTTCAAAAAGAGGAGAGAGTCACGACCGGAGATGAGGAGGAAGATAAGATAATGGAGGAGAAAATTTGTTTTGATGGTTGAATTTTTGGATTTTCTAAGGAACAAGAAGAATATAAGAGAGAACGCTGGAAGTAGAAGAAGAGAAAATACTATTTTCTTTAATGAAGTATTTTTTTTTGTATTTTAGAAAAGATTAAAAAGTATTGAATATGTTAATTTGATCCCAGATTTACTTAATTATATTTTGATGTGGATTTTACCCCTATTTTGTCAAATTGTCATAAAAAACAAAACCCAAACATAGTTGACATCTTTCATTTAATTTTCTCGAGTGAGTGTGAAGTGAAGTGAATGAGAAAGGAAGAAAGTAGGAAGATGCAACTCACTCAGTTCCTAATTACTTGTCAACTTTTGAATTGACACATATTAAGAAAACAATTATTTACATAGTGAGTTTACTATTTTGCCTCTATTAATTATGAAGTAGATGCATTAAAAATTTAAGATTTTCAAATTTTTTTACCTTTTTTCAAAGTAATTAATCGGTGGTATAATGGGTAAAATAAAATTGTTTTTTCTTGATTTCTCAAAATGAACAAGTAATTACGGACAAATAAAAAATAAAAAGTTGACAAGTAATTAGAGATAGAGTATAAGGAAGTCGCTGGATTATACGGAAGTTAAGCTCTTTATCGGTTATCCACTGCGTGTCCAATGGTGAGAGGATTCAGAATGAGATCGATCAATTGGTTAGAAAAAAATAAAACAACTATCATTAAGAATAGATTTATTTATGCACCCAATTTCTTGCTTGATTAATCAATAGTGGTCATCAATAGTGTCATTGAATTTGTTTACCAGGTCGACTCAACAATATTGGGGCCTAAAGCGAAATATTAAAAAGGGGTCCTAATATTTTTTGATTTTTTTTTAAAAAAGAAAAAATCATTATACATATTTTTTTTTAAAATCTACTTTCTATATTATGATTTTTAAAAAAAAAAGTGAAGTCATTAATTACTGTTTTATAATCGATTTGTTTTAGTAATTCATTTTTCAATTGTTATACAATTAATCCATTTATTCTCTCGTGAGACATTGTTGATCTTAGATAATTTTTTTACAATTTTAGTTTGGAAAAACTTCCTTCAACCGAAGCAAAGCTTACTGTTAACATTATTCTATAAGCAATATATGTATTAGAAAAATAATCAAGTTATTTTTACGTTATGAGTACTTCTTTTAGATCATTATCTTCTACTTGTATTATCTCTCTTAACACTTTTCATACAAAAAAAATAAATCTAAACCATCAATGTCATCATCTAATGATCTCAATTTTTTACCACTAAATAAGAACAAAATAAGATTTTCCTCGAATTATTTCTGCTAGACCAACATATTTCCCTAGAGAACCGGTAAATACTTCTGCTACGAAAAAGGGTTGTGATAAGCAACACTCAATTTTTCGCGCTCTTGCTACGAGTAAACGATCCTCTTCGGATAATTCGTCCAATCAAAGGATAGCTATAGTCCTGAAGTTCTTTGTAATGTTGTAAAGTTTGCTTAACTATTTGGGGGGTTTCGTAATGTTCCTCACCAACGATCTGAGGTTGAAGCATGGTTGACATTGAATCTAAAGGATCTACTGCTGGATAAATATCTTTGGCAGCCAATCCTCTTGATAGTACGGTAGTAGCATCTAAATGTGCAAATGTCGTAGCAGGATCAGGGTCGGTCAAATCATCTGCGGGTACATAAACTGCTTGAATAGCGGTTATGCACCCTTCTTTGGTAGAAGTAATTCTTTCTTGTAAAGAAACCATTTCGGTACTTAGGGTCGGTTGATAACCCACAACAGAAGGCATTCTACCCAATAAGGCCGATACTCAGATCCTGCTTGGATGAAACGGAAGATATTGTCAATAAATAGAAGTACATCTTGCTCATTAACATCTCGGAAATATTTCGCTATAGTTAGGGCAGTCAAACCAACTCTCATACGAACTCCCGACGGTTCATTCATTTGACCGTAAACGAGGGCCACTTTTGATTCTGCAATATTTTCTTTATTAATCACTCCATATTCTTTCATTTCCATGTAAAGATCATTTCCTTCCCGAGTACGTTCACCCACTCCGCCAAATACGAATACGCCCCCGTGAGCTTTAGCAATATTGTTATCAATTCCATAATGAGTACTATTTTACCCACTCCAGCTCTCCCGAATAGTCTGATTGTTCCTCCACGACGATAAAGGGATAAAAGATCAACTACTTTCATTCTTGTTTCAAAAATAGATAATTTTGTATCCAACTGTATAAAGGCGGGCACAGATCTATGAATAGGAGATGTTGTACTAGTATCTACAGGCCCTAAATTATCAACAGGCTCTCTGAGCACGTTAAAAATTCGTCCCAGAGTCGCTCGACCAACTGGAACGTTTATAGGAGCTCCTGTGTCAATCACTGCCATTCCTCTCGTTAAACCGTCTGTAGCACTCATAGCTATAGCCCTAACTCGATTATTTCCTAATAATTGTCGTACCTCACAAGCCACATTAATTGGTTGACCAACACTATCTCGACCTTGAACTACCAGAGCGTTATAAATATTTGGCATCTTGCCCGACGGAAAGGCTACATCTAGTACCGGACCGATGATTTGGACGACACGCCCCATTTTTTTTTCAAGCGTGGAACCCCAGAACCAGAAGTAGTAGGATTGACTACCTCAGACTAACCTATACTCCATGTGGTTTGACTACCTCTCTTGGAATACCAGTGGTTTTGAGCATCATATTTGGCAACAATAATGTCATTCCAGTAACCTAAACTCCATGTGGTTTGACTAAATCTCTTGGAATACCAGTGGTTTTGAGCATCATATTTGAAAACAATAATGCCATTCCACTAACCTAATCTCCATTTGATTTGACTGCCTCTCTTGGAATACCAGTGGTTTTGAGCATCATATTTGGCAACAATAATGTCATTCGAGTAACCTAAGCTCCATGTGGTTAGACAACCTCTCTTGGAATACCACTGGTTTTGAGCATCATAATAGGCAACAATAATGCCATTCCAGTAACCTAAACTCCATGTGGTTTGACTACCTCACTTGGAATACCAGTGGTTTTGAGCATCATATTTGGCAAAAATAATGTCATTCCAGTAACCTAAACTCCATGTGGTTTGACTACCTCTCTTGGAATACTGATGGTTTTGAGCATCATATTTTGCAACAATAATGTCATTCAAGTAACCTAATCTCCATGTCGTTTGACTGCCTCTCTTAGAATACTCGTGCTTTTGAGCATCATATTTGGCAACAATAATATCATTCCAATAACCTAATATCCATATGGTTTGACTGCCTCTCTTGGAATACGAGTGGTTTTGAACATCATATTTGACAACAATAATGTCATTCAAGTAACCTAAACTCCATGTGGTTTGATTACCTCTCTTGGAATACCAGTGGTTTTGAGCATCATATTTAGCAACAATAATTTCATTCTAGTAACCTAAAATCCATGTGGTTTGACTACCTCTCTTGGAATATCAGTAGTTTTGAGCATCATATTTGGCAACAATAATTTTATTGCAGTAACCTAAACTTCATGTAGTTTGACTACCTCTCTTGGAATACCAGTGGTTTTGAGCATCATATTTGGCAACAATAATGTCATTCTTGTAACCTAAACTCCATGTGGTTTGACTGTCATTCGAGAAACCTAAACTACATGTCGTGTGACTACCTCTCTTGGAATACCAGTGGTTTTGAGCATCATATTTGGCAACAATAATGTCATTCCAGTAACCTAAACTTCATGTGGTTTGAATACCACTATTGGAATACCAGTAGTTTTGATAATCATATTTGGCAACAATAATGTCATTCTAGTAAACTAAACTCCATGTTGTTTGACTACCTCTCTTGGAATACCAGTGGTTTTGAGCATCATCTTTGGGAACAATAATGTCATTCATGTAACCTAAACTTCATGTGGTTTGACTATCTCTCTTGGAATATCAGTGGTTTTGGGCATCATATTTGGCAACAATAATGTCATTCCATTAACCTAATCTCCATGATACCAGTGGTTTTGAGCATCATATTTGGCAACAATAATGTCATTCTAGTAACCTAAACTACATGTAGTTTGACTACCTTTCTTGGAATACGAGTTGTTTAGAGCATCATATTTGGTAACAATAATGTCAGTCCATTAACCTAAACTCCATGTGGTTTGACCACCACTCTTGGAATACAGTGGTTTTGAGCATCATATTTGGCAACAATAATGTCATTTCAATAACCTAAAAACCATGTGGCTTTACTACCTCTCTTGGAATACCAGTGCTTTTGAGCATCATATTTGGCAAAAATAATTTCATTCGAGTAACCTAAAATCCATGTGGTTTGACTGCCTATCTTGGAATACCAGTGGTTTTGAGCATCATATTTGGCAACAATAATGTCACTCCAGTAACCTAATCTCCATCTGGTTTGACTACCTCTCTTGGAATACGAGTGGTTTTGAGCATCATATTTGTCAACAATAATGTCATTCCTGTAACCTGCCTCAGGTTGGCTAAACCTCTGTAGTCATTTCATTAGTAATATGAAGCTTCAAATCTTTTATCCCCAAACTTACCTTAGTGTCACAGACTTAGAGTAATTGCTAAAGCTACGTGTGAACCTCGACGACTTACTCACTAATCTTTCAAGATCTTGTAAGTTGAAGGAAGCCTTTAAGAGTTAGAATCGCTAACAGAAGGCTTGGAAAAGACTTAGAAAGAACAAAGAGAGAACTTTGAAGAAGGCTTGTGTATTACTTTGGAGAATGCTTTACAACTTGCTTGGTGCCTTTGCAAGCGAGGGGCACCTCTATTTATACTACTTCCTAGGGACTAAAGTGCAACTAATATTTAATTTACATGTCCCTAAAATATTTACACTTTGGTTCCCTTTCTAGAGAATTATACATTCTCTACGATATTCTAAGGTATTCTTGATTTATCTAAGGAATTCTAGAATTCTCCGCAAGCCTCTCCTTAATTCTGTAGTCTTCTACGCCTCTCTAGATGCAAAATTTTACTGGAATGGTGGCGGGACATGACACTCTCCCCCACCTAATGATTCGATGACCGCGGTGCACTGCTACTGCAAAAATCTCTGACTTGGTCTCGAAACTGCCACAAGTATTCATATTTCTCCCATGTGGCTTCTTATGGAGTTTGTCCCTTCCAATGCACAAGGAACATGATGATGGATTATTGACCTCACTTCCGTTTGGCCAAATAGTCAATGATAGTCTCGATCTCTCGGTCATGCGAGGCGATGACTATTATGGGTTCCCGTTGCGATCGGTTCTGGCTAGGATCCTCCTTGTCCTCATGGTACGGCTTGAGGATGCTGGCATGAAAGACCGGGTGGATTTTGAAGTGTGGAGGTAACTCCAACTTGTATGAGATCTTTCCCTCCTTTGCAACGATCTTGAACGGACTCTCATATTTTTGCATTAAGTTTTGATGAATGCCCCTTAGTGCCTTGAACTGTCTTGGGTTGAAAAGACCATGCCGCCTTCTTTATAGTCTGTGGGAAAACGCTTGCGGTTGGCGAACTTCTTCATCTTCTTGGTTACCTTGTCCAAGTAGGACTTGGCAATGTCAAGTTGTTCCTCCCATCCCTTGGCAAGATGGTAGACGACCAAACTCTTTCCTTCAAAAGCAGCCGGTAGTGAGTGCGGAGTTTAGGGTTGGTGGCCTGTCGCCAACTCTAATGGTGTGCGCCGAGTGGACTCACTCCTTTGCAAATTGTAAGAGAACTGTGCCATATCTAGGAGTCTAGCCCAATCTTTTTGGTGTGCACTGACATAGTGCACTCTAGCATGGCATTGACGCGTTCAGTCAGGCCGTCGGTCTGCGGGTGGAAACTTATGGAAAAGTAAAGTTCTGTGCCAAGTATCTCAAACAGCTCCCTCCAAAAGTTTCTCATAAAGCGGGGGTCTCAATCGCTAATGATATGTCTCGACAGCCCCCAATATTTTACGACATTCTTGAAGAACAATCTAGCAGCCTCTTTTGCGGTGCAATCGGCTGTGGCGGGGATGAAGGTAGCATACTTCGAAAACCTATACACCACGACCATTATCGTTCCACACCCGTTAGAATTGGGTAGGAAAGTGATAAAGTCCATAGTAACGCTCTCCCATGGACGTTCTGCTATGGGTAGTGGCTCTAGTAGTCCTCCCGGTTGCCTTTGCTCTACTTTGTCTTGTTGGCATACAAGACAAGTCTGCACATAACACTCGATGTCATCCCAAATACGTGGCCAAAAATATATATCCACAATTAGCGCCCTTGTTCGTCGCTGCCCCGGATGCCCAGCCCACGGTGTGTCATGGCGTTTGTTGATGATTCTCTGCCTTATCGATCCAAACTTGGGTACATAGAGCCTACGTCCGATAGTAAGCAAGAGGCCTTCTTCCACCCAAAAGCGCCTAGTCTTGCCTTGGGCAGCCAAGTCCATTAACTTCTTGGCCTCTGGATCGAGTTGCATGTCATCCTTGATTGCATCTTGAATGTCACAGTGAGCTGTAGTGATGGCAACAAGATCAGCCTTTCTGCTGAGTGCGTTGGCCACAACATTGCCCCTTCTCGGCTTGTACTCCAAGACATAGTTGAATTCTGCCAGAAAGTCTTGCCACCTAGCTTGCTTTGGGGTTATCTTCTTTTGTTACTAGAAGTAGCTAGTGGCAACATTGTCGGTCTTTACCACGAACTTAGAACCTAGTAAGTAGTGTCTCCACGTGCGTAGGCAATGCACGATGGTCGTCATCTCATTCTCATGCACTACGTACCGCTCTTTAGCCTCGTTTAGCTTGCGGCTCTCGAATGCTTTTGGGTATCTATCTTGCATTAAGACTCCCCCAATGGCAAAGTCTGAGGCATCTGTATGTATTTCGAAGGTCTTGGAGAAGTTGGGAAGCGTCAAGACCATTTCTTCCATCACTGTGGCCTTGAGACCTTCGAACGCTCTTTGGCACTCCTCGCTCCAAATCCATGGCTTATTTTTCTTTAACAACTCGATCAGTGGATCGGCTTTAGCGGAGTAGCCACTGATGAACCTGCGGTAGTATTTTGCAAGTCCAAGGAAGGATCGCAGCTCGGTCACTTTTGTGGGCGCTTCCCACTCCTGGATCACCCGGATCTTCTTCTCTTCCATCTGTAGTTCGCCTTGGATGATGATATGTCCTAAGAAGTGTACTTTATGTTGGAAGAACTTGCACTTCTCCCGCTTGACGTAGAGATGGTTCTCCCGTAAGACTTGGAAGACTCTCTTCAAGTGCTCCACGTGCTCCTCCAAGGTGTTGCTATAGATGACTATGTCATCCAACTACACAACCACGAACTGGTCCAAGTAGGGGTGAAAGATATTGTTCATCAGCGTGCAAAAGGTGGCGGGTGTGTTAGTTAAGCTGAAAGGCATCACCAACCACTCGTATGCTCCAAATCTGGTTACGCACGTTGTCTTTGGCTCGTCCCCCTTCGCGATGCGCACTTGGTAGTAGCCTTTCCAGAGATCCATCTTGGTAAAGTACTTGGACTGTCTAAGTTTATCGAACAAATCTGCGATGAGCGGGATAGGATGTTTGTTCTCAATTGTTACCTTATTTAGCGCCCAATAGTCGATGCATAGGCGCAACAACCCATATTTATTTCTCTGGAACAGATCTGGCGCGCCATAAGGTGCCTTGGATGGACAGATGTGACCAGCCTCGAGGATCTCCTTCAACTACTTCCTTAGCTCCTCTAACTCGGGTGGAGCCATGAGATAAGGTGAATGTGCGGGTGGCTTGTCTCCCACCTCCAACTTTATCTTGTGATTTACCTCGCGCCTATGAGATAAAGTCTTCGACATCTCATCCGACATCACGTTTGTGTTCTCCTCAAGGACTTTCGCTATGATCTGTAGTAAGGAATTGTTAGTACCATTGTCTTCTCCCGAACTTGTAATGGTAGCCAGGAACGTCGGCTCTCCTTTCTTCAGGCCCTTCACTATCTGCATGGCCAATAGGTAAGCGTGTCCTTCCTTCTTTGGTACCTTGACTAGAGGTATCATGCATGACCCTTCCCGCTCTATCACCATGAGTTGTTGGAAGTAGGGGTCGATCATCGTGTGGCACCGCTGGAAGAAATCTTGTCCAAGAAAGATATCAAAGATATCTAAAGGAGTGACAGTAGAGTTTATCTTACCTTGCCACTTCCCAAATGTGATGCTCACTCCTTGGGCGCCCCACATACGGGAGTCGATGGGGCATTAATCGTCTTGAGGCGGGTGTTGCTTGGAGCGTAGTTCAACCCTAACCTCTCTACCGTCGCCTTGGTCATGATGTTTGATTCGGCCCCCGAGTCTACCATGTCATGAGCTGGTCGTCCATTTATGGAGATGTACATACTGCGTGCTGAAGTCTCCCGGCTTCTCTGTCTACTTGGCTATAGCACCGCATAGTCCTACCATACCCAACTACGTCGTGCCCGCATCTTGTCCTTGCTCTTGTGCGTCCTTCTCCTTCCATTCGCGTAGGATGGCACCAAAGTTCTTCATCTGGGGCACCTGTCATAGCCGTGCGGTCCACCACATATGTAGCAGCCATCTTTTTTGTTAGTCTGCGCCCATATCTCTGTGTAGTTTTGGCACACGATCCGCTTGTTGTCTGGCTTGTGGGGGTCGTGCTGCTTGGATGTGTCTGCTGCTCCTTGCCTCGGCCACGATATCCCCCACATTTGGTATGACTACTCCTTGCATCCCTTCCCTTTGCCTTGTCATGCCGTTCATGCTTGAAGTCCGTCAAGGACTCGGCTTGTGTATTGGCTTCGTCTATGGTCTTGACCTGTCGCCGCTCCAACTCCGTCTTCGCCTAATTCTGCAGTCTATCTATGAAGTGGAAAATCATGTCTTCATCGGTGAGATTGTGAATGTGAAGCGTTAGAGTTGTGAAGTCTTTCACGTATGCCCGAATGCTTCCCGTTTCCTTCAATTCTCGAAAATTATGCTTAACTTCGTATACGACGTTGTTAGGAAAGAAGGCTTTCTTGAATTCCTCGCGGAATTTCTCCCACGTGTTGATGGTGCACGTCCTCTTCCCCATCTCGGCTTCTTTGCGCCTCCACCATAGCATGGCCATTTCGGACAGATATAACACATCAGTGTTGATCTTATTTTCATAACTCTTCACCCGGCTACAGTTGAAGTAATTCTCCAAGTGCCACAAAAATTTCTTCACCTCTTGAGATTCACGGATGCCTTTGAATATGGGTGTCTTGGGATCCTCAACTCTGGCCTCTATATCACAGACGGGTGATGTGGATCCTCTAGTATCTGTAACTTTCTTGAGCGTTTTCACTTCGGCCTTCAGAGTTTCAATTATGCTCAATGACTCCATGAGTCGACATTCCAAGGAAGTGATGGCCTTTTTCATCTCGAACTCGGCCCACTGGCGACCCTCCAACTTTATATGGATGTTTTCAGTCTCCTTAAGGGTGAAGTCCTCAAGGGTTTTGAACTTGCCGTCGACCACAGTCATGCGCCGACCTAATATCTCCACGACCTACCTCACAACTTCTAGCCATGCATCCCATTCTTCTCCAGCAGAAACGTCGATGGCATCCTCGCCAAGTTCATCGTCACTTGCTTCAATGGTCGAGGGTGGATGAGATGTTAGCGCCTCACTTGGTGTGGGGTCGAGCAACACATCTTCATTACCCTTTTGATGCTTCTTTCCCTTTCGGTTCTTCTTTCCACCATCCAAATGGATGTTGGTGGTGCTAGCGCCATTTACGTATCCCTCAATAGCCATTCCCTTAGTGCAAAACTTTGCTCTGATACCATGCCGTCATGGACTTAGAGTATTTGCTAAAGCTCCATGCAGACTTCGACGACTTACTTACTAATCTTTCAAGATCTTGTAAGTTCAAGGAAGCCTTTAAGACTTAGAATCGCTAAGAGAATGCTTGGAAAAGACTTAGAAAGAGCAAAGAGAGAACTTTGAAGAAGGATTGTGTATTACTTTGGAGAATGCTTTACAACTTTCTTGGTGCCTTTGCAAATGAGGGGCACCTCTATTTATACTACTTCCTAGGGACTAAAGTGCAATTAATATTTATTTTACAAGTCCCTAAAATATTTATACTTTGGTCCCCTTTCTAGAGAATTCTACATTCTCTAGGATATTCTACGGTATTCTTGAATTATCTAAGGAGTTCTAGAATTCTCCGCAAGCCACTCCTTAATTCTGGAATCTTCTACGCCTCTCCAGCTGCAAAATTTTACTGGAATGGTGTCGGGACATGACATTAGGCTTAGGAAGAGTCACAATTTTCTATTTAACCAAAGGACATTTGTGAGTTACTATTTCCTTCCCACAGGAATCTTCATTTAAGTTTGTCTATTTGTGTTTTATGGCTGAACTTGGCATATGTAATAGAGACATAATGTAAATGGTGATGTTATCAAGGGCACTTTTGATTATGGTGAGTCTACCACCTAGAAACAGGCACCGACTCACCATGTTGCGTGCCTTTTATCCATTATTTCTGTAACTCTATTCCATATCTCAACTACTTTGAATTTAGCACCTAATGGTAAATCCAAAGTGAGGAGAGAGCCCATATTGCAACTGAGTATATCCGCTGACTATTCCAAGATAATTTACTGGATAACTATTTTTTTTGAGCATATTGATATATAGACCAGAGATAGACTCAAAAGACCATTCGAGTGATGTTGAGATTGTGGACTGTCTGCTCCACACAAAAAAATCAAAGCATCATCTACATTAAACAAATGAGAAATAATGATAGTGGTGGAGGGATTCCTGCCAACCTCGAACCCTTGAATCCATTGGAGCTTTTTAACCTTCGCCAGCATTTGAGTGAGCCCCCCTTCCATTTCCAGAATAAAAAAAGGGGGAGAGAGGGTTTATACTATTGAAATGCAAAAATATATCCAAATTATACATCTATTTTTTAAGACAACCTTATAAATCTATTTCCAAACGTCATCTTCTTCAATGTATCAATTAAATAAGCCCAATTTAATTGGTCATAGGCCTTTTCTATATCCAGCTTGCATAGAAGGCCAGTATCTGCAGTTTTGAGCTTCCAATTAAGAACCTGATTGGTAATCATGGAGGCATGAGCGACTTCCCTATTTTTCATGAAAGCACTTTTGTCTATTTTCCACTGCATATTATGCTGATGGATTTAACATCCCTCAGCTCCACAACTCCCTTCTTCTTAGGGATGAGAGCAATGAAAGAAGCATTGCCGAAACTGACCATCTGACAGCTTGTGGATAAAGTTGAAACCACGCATCATGCAATGGAGGCTCGACGGATCTCGTGGCCTAAGGCAAAATCATATTGAGAGGCCCTTAAAATTATTTTATAAAATTTATACACTAACAAGAAAATTTATTTTCTACACAGTAGATTAATCATTAAGATAAAGAGTAACTAATTTTCACACACCTAAAAAAGATATATTACGAAGAAGAGTACAAAAAATAAAGTAGTGAATTATCGATGCGAAGCTTCAAAACTCAAATTGAAATTTTAATTTAGCTATCATCACAAATAAGAAAAAGAAAAGAACATACGTAACTTAATAATTGAAGTTTTAAGCATGGATAGTATCAAAAATATATACACCTTATCAAATTTCTGATCAATTTAAATGACATAATTTATTCCATTAAGTAGCATTCATCGGTGAATATTGAAAATAAATTATAAAAATTTCTTTTAATATACTCTTCATGTCCAACTATTGACTTGGCATACCCCTTAAAAACTATAAATAAAAGGGTAATTTTATTAGATCACTCTTTGAATATAATAAATACAATATGTTGAAAAATATAATAGGAAAATAACTATAATTAATGATAAGGGTAAATTACGAACTAAGTATAAAATTGTCCATTGATTTTATAAAGTGAACAAATATTGTTGGACATTCCAAAATAGTATAGTGGACAATTATTGTTGGACGGTAAGAGTATTAAATTAAAACAAAAAGGAAACTTGTGCATGAATACTTTTGTCTTCACATAGTTTAAGAAAAGATTGAAGACAAATTCATTATGTCATATATATATCACTTAGTTTCTATATAAAAAGGATAAAATTTAAAATTGAAAGTTAAAATAAATATATCAAATAATGAGAAAAGATTATGAGAATTTATAAATAATTTTCTACACTTTTTCGGACTACATGACACTATCTTCTGGATCCAGCTCATGTTGACAATTTTTTAAGCTATTTGATTGATAGTGCCACGTAGGCCGAAAAGGGGTAGAAAATATTTGTAAAATAAGTCCAGGAAGTAATAGAACCTTAGTATAGTATAAGTATGTATTTGGGATCTCTGACATTGAGAAAGCAGAAGCTTATGAGAAACAGTTAAAACCACTACCTGGTTTGAAAGCAATAGATGTCGACAGTTTGGAGAAAACTTCTGGTGACAAAGCAGGTTGAGAAAGGTCCAAATGTTTGAGCCACGGAAACAAAGGAAGCAAAGGGTAAGGATATGGCGAAAGAACAAGAGGAAGAGTGCTAGAAATATGCATCAGAACTGCATCAGTCCAAATTGTCTGTATTGTAGGGTAATTATTTACTAGGGTAGTTATTTACTGTTTAGTAGTTAAAGTCTATCTTATCCTTATCCTTATCCTTATCCTTATCCTTTTCCTTATCCTTATCCTTAGTTTTTAATCTTATCCTTAGGAGTTGGTTCACTTGTAAACTCCTATAAATATTTGTGTTATAATGAAGTAAGTAGTTTTGCTTTTCATAAATTTTTCTTTGTTCTTTTATCAAACTAATGTTCCTACTTACTCAATAACAAAAGAAGATAAGATTGTTATGTTTATCCTTCTCTAAAAACTAACAATTGGTATCAGAGCATTTATTTCTTGAGGGATCCGTGGGTGTTTTGATTGTAATCAACAAGACAAGTTTATCAATCATGGAAGAAGAATCAAGTTTTTCTGTAATGGCACCACATGTTTTTAATGGTGATAACTATCAGATTTGGGCGGTAAGGATGGAAACATATCTAGATGCCATGGATATGTGGGAGGCAGTCGAAGAGGATTATGAAGTTCCTCTGTTGCCTAACAATCCTACTATGGCCCATATCAAAAACTATAAAGACAGGAAAACCAAAAAATCAAAGGCAAAGGCCTATTTATTTTTAGCAGTATCTTCTTCAATCTTCACTCGAATTATGTCTCTAAAGTCAGCAAAATCCATCTGGGATTATCTCAAGGCAGAATACGAAGGGGATGAAAGGATCAGAGGTATGCAAGTGCTAAATCTTATAAGAGATTTCGAGATACAGAAGATGAAAGAAACTGAAACCATCAAAGATTACTCAGAAAGGCTCTTGAACATAGCAAACAGGGTAAGATTGCTTGGTTCCGTGTTTAATGATTCACGTATTGTTGAAAAGACTTTGGTAACTGTGCCAGAATGATTTGAAGCAACCATAACTACTTTGGAAAACACGAAGGATCTGTCCAAGATCACCTTCGCAGAGTTATTAAATGCTTTGCAGGCACAAGAAAAACGAAGAGTCATGAGAGAAGAAGGAAATGCAGAGGGAGCATTGTTTGCCAAGCCTCAAGATGGAGGCAAAAACAAAAAGAAGAAGAACAAGAAGAATGGTGAAGGCATTTCAACAAGTACTACCAAAGGAAGAACTGGACACTCAAAGAAAAGTTATCCTCCTTGTAAGCATTGTAACAAGAAAGGTCATCCACCATATAAATGTTGGAGAAGGCCTGATGCTAAATGTAGTAAATGCAATCAACTTGGGCATGAAGCTGTAATTTGCAAGAACAATAGTCAGCAACAAGAAGCAGAGGCTAAAATTATTGAGGGTGAGGAGGAAGATCAACTCTTTGTTGCTACATGTTTTTCAAGTAGATCATCTAGTGAGTGTTGGCTGATTGATAGTGGATGCACTAATCACATGACAAATGACATGTCTCTCTTCAAGGAATTGAAGCCTACGACCATTACTAAAGTCAGAATAGGTAATGGCGACCATCTTCCTGTAAGAGGGAAAGGAACCATTGCTATTCCAAGTAATTCAGGTACTAAAACAATTTCTGATGTGCTTTATGTACCTGACATAGATCAAAACTTGCTTAGTGTTGGTCAATTGATGGAAAAAGGCTACAAGTTAAATTTCGAATATAATCATTGCTTGATCAAGGATGCTTCAGATCAAGAAATGTTTAAAGTAAGAATGAGAGGCAAAAGTTTCTCATTAGATCCATTTGAGGAGGAGCATGTTGTTTTTTCAGCAAAAGAAAGTGTTGCAGAAGTATGGCACAAGAGACTCGGACACTATCACTATGAAGGGTTGGTTAAAATGCAAAAAATGAAAATAGTTAAGGACTTGCCTGTTTTAGAAGTACATTCTTCAAATTGTCTTGCGTGTCAATATGGAAAACAAAACAGACTTCCATTTTCAAAGATAACTTGGAGAGCCTCGAACAAATTGCAACTAATTCATACTGATATAGCAGGACCACAAAGGACTCCTTCACTAAAAGGTAGTCTTTACTATATCATTTTTGTAGATGATCTAACCCGCATGTGCTGGATTTATTTTCTCAAGCATAAGTCAGAGGCTTCTAATGTTTTTCGGAAGTTCAAAGCAAAAGTAGAAACTGAAGCCAACTGTAAAATTCAGTCCGTAAGAACAATAATGGAAAGGAATACACTTCTTACCAGTTTGACATGTTATGTGAGGAAGCAGGGATTCATCATCAACTTACTACTCCCTATACTCCACAACAAAATGGATTAAGCGAGAGAAGAAACAGATACATTATGGAGATGACCAGATGCATGTTGCACGAGAAGAACTTGCCAAAGAAATTTTGGGCAGAGGCAGCAAATACATCAGTTTTTCTTCAAAATATGCTTCCCACAAAGGCAGTGAAAGACCGAACTCCATTTGAAGCTTGGTATGGATTTAAACCATCATTAAATTTTCTTAAAGTGTTTGGTTGTCTCTGTTTTTCCTACATTCCTCAAGTTAAACTAGATAAACTAGATAAAAAATCTGTTCCAGGCATTTTTATTGGATATAGTTCAGTTTCAAAGGCATATAAAGTCTTCCAACCACAAACTGAAAATATAATCTTTAGTAGAGATGTGAATTTTATAGAAAATGAAGAGTGGTGTTGGGAAGACTCGAAGAAATTTGTCGTTAACACTTCTGACAAAGCAAAAATGTCTCCTACCCAGTTTTTTGAGAAGAAAATATCACTCTCACGGCAGGATGAAATGGTGGATCATTTACCAGTCAAAGGTACTCGACAACTCAATGATATATATCAGAGATGCAATGTAGCAGTATGTGAACCTGCTGGGTACAATGAAGCTAAAAATGATGAAAAATGGGTTGCTGCAATGAAAGAAGAGTTGTTTATGATTGAGAAAAACATGACTTGGGAGCTTGTTGATCAACCTGAAGACAGAAAGATAATTGGGTTGAAATGGGTCTTTAGAACCAAGCTAAATGTCGATGGTTCAGTGAATAAGCATAAAGCAAGACTTGTAGTTAAGGGGTATGCTCAAATTTTTTGTGTGGATTACTTTGATACATTTGCACCAGTAGCTAGGCTTGACACGATCAGGTTACTTCTTGGTCTTGCTGCACAGTTGGGTTGGAAAGTGTATCAGATGGATGTCAAATCAGCATTCCTTAATGGCTTTCTACAGGAAGAAATTTATGTTGAGCAACCTGAAGGCTTTGTGAAGAAAGGAAATGAGGACAAAGTTTATAGGTTAAGAAAGGCACTTTATGGACTTAAACAGGCACCAAGGGCCTGGTATGGTCGAATAGATGGACATTTACTTAGCTTAGGCTTTGAAAAGAGTCTATCAGAATCTACTCTTTATGTTAAACATCATGGCATTGATTTTCTTGTTGTGTCTATATATGTGGATGATGTACTAATTACAGGAAGTAATACAAGGCATATCGAGGATTTCAAGCAAGAAATGATGCAAGCCTTTGAGATGACTGATCTTGGTCTAATGTCTTATTTTCTTGGTATGGAAATCAAGCAGGGACAAGATGAAGTTTTCATTTGCCAGAAGAAATATGCTAAGGAAATTCTCAAGAAATTCAACATGGAAGATTGCAAGGAGATGAATACTCCTATGAACCAAAAAGAGAAACTAAGCAAGAATGACGGAGCAGAGAAAGTGGAGGAAACGTACTTCAGAGGCTTAGTTGGTTGTTTGATGTATCTCACAGCTACAAGACCTGATATTTTGTATGTTGTAGGCATTCTATCGAGGTTCATGCATTGTACTAGTGAGGTGCATCTAAAAGCAGCAAAACGAGTTGTTAGATACATTAAAGGAACCATCAATTATGGTGTCAAGTTTCAGAAAAAAATAGATCTGAAACTACTTGGGTATTCTGATAGTGATTGGGCTGGATCCGCAGATGACATGAAGAGCACATCTGGATATTGTTTCAGTCTTGGCTCAGGAATATTTTCGTGGTGCTCAAAGAAGCAGGACGTTGTGGCTCAATCCACTGCAGACGGAATTTGTGGCTGCAACAGCAGCAGTAAATCAAGCATTGTGGTTGAGGAAAATTTTTGGTGATCTACACATGAATCAGACAAAGGGAACTGAACTATTTGTGGACAATCAATCTGCAATAGCAATTTCTCATAATCCTGTATTTCATGGGAAAACAAAACACTTCAACATCAAGCTTTTCTTCTTGAGGGAAGTACAAAATAATGGTGACGTGATTCTCCTCTATTGCAAAACTGAAGAGAAGCTGGCTGATATCTTCACCAAACCATTATCAGGAAATAAATTTTAACTTCTCAGGCAAAAACTTGGAGTTTGCAGCTCTTAAAGCAAGGAGGAGTGTTAGAAATATGCATCAGAACTGCATCAGTCCAAATTGTCTGTATTGTAGGGTAATTATTTACTAGGGTAGTTATTTACTGTTTAGTAGTTAAAGTCTATCTTATCCTTATCCTTATCCTTATCCTTATCCTTATCCTTATCTTTAGCTTTTAATCTTATCCTTAGGAGTTGGTTCACTTGTAAACTCCTATAAATATCTGTGTTATAATGAAGTAAGTAGTTTTGCTTTTCATAAATTTTTCTTTGTTCGTTTATCAAACTAATGTTCCTACTTGTTCAATAACAAAAGAAGATAAGATTGTTATGTTTTTCCTTCTCTAAAAACTAACAAAGAGAAATCCAAAATATCCAAAGGGAATTAACCCAGCTAATCTAGGACCTCCACCTGATCCAGAGAGGTGGCTTCCCCAGAGAGAGAGGTCTAGTTACAGACCAAAGAGAAGGATAAAAAGGTAGCTCAAATTAGGGGTTCTAAAGGTGTTGTGGCTAAAGAGGCAGCGAGCAGTAGTGATACGAAGTCAAACCATCTAGCTAATCCAAAAGGAGCCTCTCAGAATGCAGTGCAATCAAAGGCTTCATCCAAATCTCCCAGAAAGAAATCGAGGCAGTAATCCAACAACAAATAACTGATGTTTCTTTGTTGTTGTTCCCTGGATTCATTTAGCATTTCTGTTGTACAACATGAGTTAGTCTCAGAGATGTCCATTTATATAATATTTAATTTTATTATACATAACGCCGTAGGGCAGACATCTAAAGTAACCTACCTTGATCACTTTTGGAAAGACCTCATTTACCGAGTTCTCTTAGGTCTAAAGTCTAAATTATTAGGATTGTGTCATCGATCTTTTTTTATATTTCTTTATCCCTTTATATATTATATATTCTAAATTATATTTATATATTTACTTATTTATATATATTATATTAAAAATGGACACTTTTCGCATTGAAAAGTCATGACTTCTCCGAAGGTTTGTGACTTTTCCAACAAGTTATGACATATTCAAAGGATTATGATTTTTCTGAAGGTTATGATTTTTCCAATAAGTTACGACTTTTCCGAATGATTGTAACTTTCTTCAGAGGTTGTGATTTGTATGATAAGGCACAATAAGCGCATGTTCATAATACCCTTTGTTGGCACATGTTCATACTGCCTAGGTTGACTACAAATAAAGGAGTTTCTCCACATTTTAAAACAATGAATTTTATTAAGAGTTATAGATTCTTCTCCTTTTTAAAACACTCAATTTAGTATATCTTCTATATTTTTAAATTTTATTTATTTATGCTATCTATGTATGTATAATAGGAGAAGAAAAAGCGTCACATGTCTACGCCTTAAATTTTCTAGAATTTATAAATTATAAATTATTAAAATCAATTTAAAATTTGAATAAAAATAAAATTGCTAACTATTCATACAGTTTTTTAATCAGTTATTTATTTATTTAAATTTTAAATAAAAAAGGATAAATTTTGTACGTGGTTGATTCCTAAACATTAGGTAGAGAAAACTGAACTTAAAATCCTTTATTTAAGGAAACAAATTTTAAAGAGTAAATCATCTTTTTTTCCAAAAGTAAGTGCATCTTTTTTAAAAAAAAATGAATTGCAGTGAAAAATCATACCTAACTTTTTCATTTTCCTTCTCCTCATATGCACTATCTTACACAATTTTTATTTACAATATTACTCATAAATTTTCTCTTATTTGATATCTAAGAGTCCGTATATTCTATATGCCATTCTTTATTATTATTATTATTTCTAGAGAAAATACATTAAATCCCCCCTGAATTTGGCATCAAAACTTACTTTAGTACTTTAACTATACGGGCGTTTAAATACCCCCCCCCCCTTAACATCTTTGAAGTGATTAGATACAACTTAGAGTAGAATACCACTCTCACTTGTCATATCATAGCCATGTAAGCTCCATGTCATTGCCACGTAAGCCCCATGTCATTAATATTTAGTTTTTTTTGTTTTGATTATTCACCATTTTTCTTAAACATTTTTTAGTCTTTGACTTTACTATTTATGATTTAATATATCTATGGGCGAGTTTATCCTTTGTAACTCCTTACGTTGCTATGAATTTTGATGTTATTCCTGAGCAACTTAGTGAACCATTCAGTGTTTCTATACTTGTTGGTGAGCCTATTCTAGTAGAGAGAGTCTATCGTGATTCTCCCATCTCCATCAATCACGAAGACACCATTACTGATTTAATTGAGTTAGATATGGTAGATTTTGATGTAATTCTTGGTATGGAGTGGCTACATGTCTGTTATGCATCATTTGATTTTAGAACTCGAGTAGTCAAGTTTTAGCTTCCAAATGAGTCAGTCTTCGAGTGGAATAGTATTTCAGTAGTGCCTAAGGGTCATTTCATTTCATACCTTAAGGCGAGAAATTTAGTTTCTAAGGGTTTTATGGTGTTGAGATACCTCTCATCCAATTAGTTTCAGTAGTAAAACAGTTTCCAGAAGTCTTTCCATATAATCTTCCCGGAATCCCTCTTGAGAGAGAAATAGACTTCAACATAGATATCATTCCAGATATTCGTCCTATATCTATTCCTCCACACAGAATGGCACCAACAGAGAGATTTGAAAATTCATGAGAAGAATTATCCAACCCATGACATAGAGTTGGTTGCTGTAATATTTGCCTTGAAATATGATGTCATTATCTTTAAGGTGTTCATGTGGAAGTGTTCACCGATCACAAGGTGGTTTTAGCAGGTGTTTAGTCATAAAGAGTTTAATCTTTGATAGAGAGAGTGGTCAGAGTTACTCAAAAAATTATGACATGAGTTCTCTTTATCACCCTGGTAAGACTAGTGTTGTTTTTTATGCCTTGAGCAAGTTGTCTACGGGTAATACCACCCATTTCGAGGAAGGTAGGAAAGAGTTAGCAAGAAGATGTGTGTAGACTTGCACGATTGAGAGTTCGATTAATGGATTCCATAGAAGGAGGAATAGGGGTGATGAATGGAGTTGAATCATCATTAGTGTCAGAAATAAAAGGCAAGCAAGACCAAGACCCTATCTTGCTTAGTTAAAGGAAAATGTTCATAAGCAAAAAGTGATGTCTTTTGAACAAGGGGGAGATGATGTTTTGAGGTATCAAGGTAGATTGTATGATTTGATTTCAATGGTAATAAGGATGATCACCTATCTCACATGGAGTTGCTTACAACAATATTTACCACTCTAGCATCCATCTGGCTCCGTAGGAAGCTCTTTATGGGAGAAGATACAGATCTCCTTTTGGATGGTTTGAAGTTGATGAAGCAGGGTTGATAGGACAAGATTTAGTTTATCAAGCTATGGAGAAATGAAGGACATTCAAGAGAGGTTGAAAACGGCGGAGAGTCGTCAGAAATCCTACACTGATGTTAGGGTAAGACCATTAGAGTTCGAAGTAGATGATGGGATATATTTATAAGTTTCACCCATGAAGGGTGTAATGGCATTTGGTAAGAAAGGGAAGCTCAGTCCCCGGTATGTTGGTTCTCATGGAAGAGTTTCAGTTGGGATTGCATGTATCCATGTTGAAGAATTGCATGGACGATTCTTCATTGATTATACCAATCGAAGATATTGGGATAAAAGATAGCTTATCTTATGAAGAGATTTTAGTTCAAATTTTAGATCGCCAAATTCACTAGTTGAGGACTAAGGAAGTAGTATCAGTCAATGTTCTATGGGAAAATCAGTTTGTTGAAGAAGCTACTTGGGAAGCCGAAGAGGATATGAAGAAGAGATATCCGCATCTCTTGGAATATGGAGAAAATACATATCAAGGTACTAATTTTCTTCTTAGTACTCTTTAAATTATGAATGAGCATGTTGGGTGTTTTGAACTAAATATTACCACCCTTATCCTAGTAAAAGAAATCTCATTCGAGGACGAATATTCCCAAGGAGGAGATATTGTAATATCTCGCAACTAAAAAGAAACTAGATGGAAGTTTAGAAATTGGAAAAGTCATTTTTCTGAAAAAAAATAAAATCTGGAAATTTACTTAAGTTAGGAAGAAGTGAGTTTTTGTCAACTTCAAATGGCCATAAATCCTAGCTCAGGATGATTTAGGTGTATTTTCCAAATATTATTAGAAATCCCTTGGACCAATATTTCCATCACCACCGAGTTTGTGAAATTTCGAGTTCGGATAAGTGAGGAAGTTGGGTTGTTGGATTAAAGAAATGTCCAATCCGGAATTTAAAGGGTAATTTGGTATTTTTCTTACACAATTAATTAAATTCGTTTTTAGTAATTTAATTGGGGTCAAATCTGAGTTTGTTTAGTTCACGCTTTTGAAAAATAAAGTTAGGATTATTTGGAAAAAGAATGCAAGAGAAAGGAGAAGAGGAAAACCATGATTCGCCAAGAATGACCAGTTTTGATTGAGGATTTCTTCAAGATTTTGATCCTACAAGGTATGTGAGTCTCTCATAGGGTTGGTTCATTCACCCACGCGCCAATCATGTTTAGTTCAGAGCAATTCGTCCTAAAAAAATTTGAAAGCTGATGTTCTTGATATGAATTCTTTAATTTGAATGTTGTTCTTGAATTGGGTTGAATTGTAGAGTTTCTGAGATATTTAAGTGGTGTTTTAGAGTTATTTTGAGTTGGGGTCTTGAGTACATATGTTGGGTATCAGGATCAAAAATGAATTTGAGAACAATAGTCGAGTTTAGGCGAATTGGTGATGGAAAACAAAGAGGAAATAAGTTGGACAAAGGAACAGGTACCAGGTCCGCGTCGCAAACATGTTCCCTCAGTGAACAAAATTTGCTTCACGTCGCAGACAGGACGCGGACTCGTGTGTATCAAAATTAAATTTCACGAATAATTTTTAGGAGAATCTCCACGTCGCGAACTTGTTCCAAGACGGTACTTTAGTAACTTTTCTCAGGTTTAGCTATTTGGAATCATTCCTAAACATCACGAGGTCTTTCCAAACACAAATTACAACCCTTGAATCCATAATTCAATTCAAGGATCAATTAAAAGTCAATTCAAGTAAGAGTTCAGATTAAAGTCAAGAGTCAGGTGAAGTGAAGTTCATCAAAGTTTTCAAGGTCTTTTACAAATATTTTATCTTTGTTTAAGACTAAAAGTTCAAGTTGAGTAAAGAGTAAAGAGTAAAGATTGAAGTCATTTCCTCAAAGAAATATATGGGGACTATGTATTCCCAAAGAAGTTAAAAATATTTTCACATTTGAGAAAGAAAGGGAACATCGATTCCAAGAGAGATTTTAAGCTAAGTTTTGAGTAATTATCTCAAATAAGAGATAGAAGTTGTTTTTAATAACATATGAGCTAAGTATATTTTTGGGAGTAGTATTGAGAACCGATATGGGGATGCGAGTTCATATTAACTCAAGTCTCTATAAACCATGTAGTCATCATGGATATTAAAGGATCATACTTTTTAGATGATCACTTAAGTTAAGCTAGTGGATCCACGAAGTTAAGCAGGTCCTATACTCCGGTAAGGTGTAGGATGACCGGGAAGCGTGGGCCTAATAACGCTATATCATCACTGTAGCTTTTAACTGATGGTTGTTGGTTAGAGAAACTCCCATAGCAGTAATTGCATGGTTTCCTCGAGAGGTTCTGCTTTGTATGAATGGGGGTATGAGACTTCATTCATGCATTGCACAAGTATCTTTGAGAGGAAGAGTGATATGTCTTTTATTATGATTATGAATTGACATCAGTTTATTTTGTATTTTTACATACATCTCAGAGTTATTTGTATATTTGCATACACATAGTTGAAATCATGTTTTAAATAACTTTTCTTTATATTGCACATGTTTTAAAATTGTTTTATAATGAAATGAGTTCAGTTAAGTATTCATGAGTTGAGAGTAGCCAAGGTAAGTGTTACTTTCAGAATCTCCTTCAAGCCTATGTTGTTTAGCATCCCAACTCGCATACTCGTACATTCTATATATTGATGCCAGTTGGCCAGCATCATATTATGATGCAGACACAGGTAACTAGGATCGGCACCCAACGCACCGTTTATCCAGCGAGCAGGAACAGTCAGTTGGTGAGCCTCCTTGCGTTTCGAGGACCCCTTTTCATTGTTTTCAGCTTTTAGGATGATCGGGGGTCTTGTCCCACCATCTATCTCAGATATTAGTGGCTCCATAGATAAACAGTTAGTAGTCAGTTGTCTTTAATTTTCATTTATTAGGTACTAAAACTTGAGTTGTCATTTGGCTAAGTTGAATGTTTTATTTTTTAAAAAACGTTCTAAGTTATCTTTTAAACAGTTGAGTAAGTGCATTTTAATCCTTGTATTAATGCTTTGAGTCTTCCTCTAAGTTAAGTAAGCCAAGTGAAGGGTTCGCTCGAGGCTAGCAATGGTTATCGAGTGTCAGTTCGCTCATTATGTTCTCTCGGGGCGTGACAGTTGTATAAGAAAGTTGCTAGACCCACTGTTTTGCATATATAATTCAAAATGGATCACTTAAAATTCAAGAAATTTACATTCAATTAGGTGTTGAATTTTGCGGATTGATGAATGTTAGTGAGGTGAAAGATGAACTTGAAAGAAAAATGACTTATATGGAAGAAGAAAAATATAAGACATGTTTAAATGGGGAAGAAAATATTTGGGGAAGACAACAAAATAAAGAGAAAATAAAAGATTATTTATTTTCTTAAAAAAATTGAACCAACAAATTTCATTTACTTGTAAACAAGAACTTTCACATTTTTTTTATAAATTTAACTTATAAAAAAATTAAAAACTATTAGTTATATATTGGCAAAAAAGACTGTCATGTGTATGATATAACCATTCAGTTTTTTTTATTTAACTATTTCACACGTTTTAGGGGAGTGAATTCACTCACTTTTCCACGTCAGCTCTTAGGGTGACATTTAATCACTTCAAAATTGTTAAGGGGGGTATTTAAAAGCCCGTATAGTTAAAGTACTAAAGTAAGTTTTGTCGTCAAGTTCGATGGGGATTTGATGTATTTTCTCTTTTTTCTAAATATTTTTATTGGATAATTTCTACAAATTGATGAATGCTATTGAACTTACGTTTCAATGTCTAATTGAAGTTGTGATGGTTGCGGAAGATCTATAATTATTCCAGTCAAAGCTTCAAAATTAAGAAGAGGTTGCTTTGATTATATATGAAAAATAAAACAGGTTTGTTTATATTTTTTTTTCTATTTTTTCAGTTTAGAGTATCTTCATATATTATAATATATATATCCAAAAGAATATTGCACTTGACAATCAATAATCAATTATTCAAATTTTTTTTAGATACTTTTTATTTGTAAAGTTTTGCCTTTAAAATTTGAACATGTTGCAACGATATCTTTAATTGTTTGTCCTAAATATCAACAACTACTTTCATAGGTTAGAAATTTTGGGAATTGTTTCAGACCTCATTCTCACCTAATAATTACAAAGTCAAAAAGGGATGGATGAACAACCTATACTCCTTCAAGTTTAGATTAACAAATGAGATGATGCATCTATGAATTATTTATTACTAATTTTGCTTGCCTTTTATTTATTTATTTATTTAGTGTTTTATTTTGTTGAGTCTAAACAGATAAAAGAGGTAAAAAAAAAATTGTCACATGTCTATACCACATAAATTAATATATAGAATAATTAATATTCAAAAACATTTTTCATTAAATATTGATAATTGTTTTTGTTTTGCCAGTTTTATTTTACTTTCTAATTTTGATAGTTACATATATATTTTTATGTATCTCTTATAACTCCATAATAGAATCTATTTGTGTTATGTAAGGGAGAAAAAGGGAGTCTTGTTATTTTTGTTTTATATTGATGATATTTAGAGTTAGATAATCACTATTTAATTAATATCTGATCAAGTATAAAACCTTTATTTTAATTTTATTGTAGTTTCAATATATTCTTATTTAAAAAATAAATATTTAGATTATAATGTAGTATTTAGAGAACTATTCTTAGAAAAATAAACATTTTTGTTAAAAAAAGTATTGCTTCCTTTTATATTAAAGTAAGGGCAAAAACATTAGAAGAAGTCAAGTGACTCCTTTCCGAATCAAATAATGTTGAAAGTGTGAACTTTCAGTTACCACTTTACTTCTATGATAATGTTTAAGATAATGTTGCAAAAATTTAGGAATTACAAAAGTATAATTATTGAAGAAAATAAATGATAACTTTTATTTTACAAAACACACGTTCTTTAACACGTAATAATTCATTTTCACATATTTCCATAAAATTATTGGGATATAATAGCACAAACATAAAAAAATATTTACATTTTTTATGGATTGTATGAGAGTATTTATGAATAATGCCTACATATGTAGTGATATTTAATAAATGAAATAATTAATAGTTTAACAACAAAATGCAAAAATCGAAAAAATGAGTAGAAAAATCTTTTTGACCAGAAAATTTAGCCATAATTTGGCCATAACGGCCTAAATACATTTTCACACTATATATTGATTTATTTATTTTTGACAACTATACCCTTCTTTGTTAAACTTATATTATTCATATTAATTTATTCATAAATTATGCTTCAATAAATGCGAAAGTTTTTCAATACATAATAAATTGACTAATTTTTTAATTTCTCTAACTTTCATACATACATGGTTTTTAATTTCTTTTAGAAATATTGAAATGGTCAAAGCTAATACACATGTATTATTTTTTCTTCCTTAATTTTCTGATAAAAAATCTATAAAGAATACAAAATTTAAAATTTAAAATTTAATTACAAAATAAACTTACTCATAAAATTAAATTCAAAATAATTTTAACTCAAACTCATCTTTTTGTAAAGTCTATCATAGATTTTTCAATCTTTTCACAACTACAAAAAAATGACAAATATGACCGCAAAAAGAAAATAATTTTAGTTTTTTTTCTTTTCTCTTTTTATTCCATTCTCACTCTTCCTTTTAATTTTTCATCCTTTTCAAAATAAAAAATTAAATAAAAATAAAATTTTCAGATCATGATAAGTAAATAAATCCATAAAAAAGATATTTAAGACTGAAATTAATCGTTGAAATAAAAAAAAGTAAAAAAAAAATCACTTGTGAGAAGTATCAAGTATATCCCTATAGGAGTTTTGTTTTAATAAAAAAATAAAACAAATAATTTCTGAAAAATGAACACTTTCACTTCCATCAAGCGAAAATTGCTTATGTTAAATGCGGCCCCTTAAAGTTGTCCTCATAATCCACTTAGACACCTCAACTAGGACTAGTACCTATTGAACACTTTTATTTATTCAAAACTTGTTTCTATTAGACATTTTTTGACAATAAGTAAAAAAAATAAAGTCTGTGTAATGCACTTGATGCGATGTAGCAAAGTGACTAATTAAAAGATAACATGTGGCGTTAGACCCAACAATTATAAAAAAATAAATTTATGTTAAAAAGAATGGAAATTATTTCAAATAAATTTTCCATCTATTTTTTTACTAGTTGGGCAAGCACGGGCCAACAAAATATATTTATACCCAAGTTAGTTTAGCAGCATACACAAAAGGGATTTGTCATAGTTACAAACTTGAGTATAGAAACAAAGTAGCTATATGGTTTAATGCAAAAAAAACCTTCAGGCTAAAATAACTTTTTGTATAAAATCTTTAATTCGATGAGGTGACACCTGATTGAAGCAGTCCATAGAATGTCATTCTTGCAACACTTTGGTCATGTTCCTATAGATTTTTATTATCTTCATGGTAAGAACTTCACTAAGCACATTCATTTCCTCCAAATTGAAAAGGGGTCACCTACAATGGAAGACAAAGTATGTGCTTTAGGATATATATATGTGTGTGTGTGTGTTCTCAAAATTATGAAGAACTTAAAAGTTGCAGTAAGAATATTGTATTTTGTCCTAAGCAATGAAAATAAGACAATGTATGCTCTAATTGAGCCTCTTCTTTAAATATATGAACTCTCTCTTTCAAATGATGACATATCAAATACACAAGAGTAGAGAAAGCTAGTGTTTACAATCAACATGTGTTCTATAGTTTTATGTTATAAGCAAACTAAATACTTGAAACATATAATATGACACTGTGCAAAAAATGAATGTAAGATTACATAATACCTTACTAATGAATATTTTCACTGCCTTTTCCTTTACTGCATTCGAAACTTCAATCACAGTCCCTCTATCTTTCCCCCACGGTAAGCCAAATTCATAAATGTGTATTTCACACTATTAAGGACTTTAAATGTCAATGATCCGAGCGTATATCCTTACGGGCAGAATTGAGTATACTAAGTGGAACAAAAATGCTAAAGCTTTACACATATTTGAAAAGTAAATAAACTAAGTTGGAAGCAAATATAGATATCTAGTGAGCTTAAAGCAACAAGTAAAAATGAAATGCACTCACAAAGAAGATTAGTTTTTCACCAAACTTGAAATGTAAATTTAGATAGAATATGCTTAACAAGAAAAATGTGTGCTGTTAAACCATTCAAGAACATTCACCAAAGGAGATAGCATATCACAATAATTAAAAGGAGTATTAAACTTCCATTCAATCTGGAGTACAAGTCACTTTCCATATGAAAAATATGAAAATAAAATTGATGCGTTAAAATAAAGGCACAATCCAACTTTAACAATTCCTGTGATTTTAGTTTCCTCACCAGCTGTGAAACATAGAAACACAATTCTCATCCTGCCTTTGCTACACTGAATGTTCTCAAAAGCTTTTAACAATTGCAACTTTTACTCTATACCAGAATTTTATTCACTATAACATGAGACGAATAATAATAAGAAAGATAAAGTAAATTTTGCAGCAATAATATTTCAGAAAGACAAAATCACGTAGCTCTTTTCTAAACGACTTCTTGACATAAGTTCAATTTCAGTCACTGATTCACTTATTTACTTTGCCTACTGGAAGGTCATTTTAGTAGTTAAATAGTAGGTTTACATTTCATTTGTGAGTACATTTGATTTCATCTGTAAAAGTGAAGCAACACAATGACCCGTCATTTTATGATCCAAGTCTTTATTGACTTGTCTCCTCAAAATGATTAGTGATCAATCAATCATCGCTACTTAAATTCAAAATTAATTAGCTATAACTATATGTATTATCTATATTCACTATTCCCTACAGCTCTCTCTTGACTTTGAAGTATATACATGAAAATTCATCAATACAGTGCGAGAAAGAAATTGAACCAAAAACCCCATTTATCTCCTTTAGGATTTATGTTCCTAAATATTCTTGCAACACAATGAGAAGAAAGTATATATTTAAGCTTCAACCACCCTCAAGTGTAGAGTCATTTGTCAAATTAATCACCTTCAAATCAACATCTTCTGAGTAATTATCATAAACCTCCATCAATAAATTGTCAAGAAACTCTAAACAAAGATCACTTTGAAACTCTAGGGGAATGAGCGTTTTAGAGAAGGGTGGGATCTAAAAGATCTCCAACATGTTGCAAATCATATGACAATGACATAAGTGGCTGAACACATAAGAAATTAAATTAATTAGAATGACATCGATCAGTAGGAAGTTGTTAAGTGGAGCGCATTCAACAGGAAGAACAGAAGTAGATTAAGGGCTAAAAGTATTGTTCTTTCTTTCACAAGACCTGTCTTTTATTTATTTGGATTTTTTAAAAAGACTTACCCTTCTTAGAGTTCACAGCAAAGTTGCAGGCAAACTTTTGAAAGTTGAAAAAAATACATAATTAGGGCAAGTAACAATGAGATATGTAAGACAATGGAATAACTTCAGTGAAATATAGAAGAATCCCAAATTTGATTTATGAAGGAAAGATGAAAGAGTCTATCTTACTTAAAAGTCAAAAGGAGAGAAGTTTCTATTTTAGTTTCACTTCTTGAAAAGGATACTAATGTGCAACATGCTATTTGTGGATTGTTAATTAATTAAATTCAAAAAGGAGTAGCCCATCATGACTCCCAACAAATATAAACAAATGAAAAAATAGTATTCATAGTTGAAAACCTTTAATATGAGATCAATTTGGACATTGTTTGTGATCTCAAATGACTGATTGACAGCTTAATCATCAGACTACTAATGTCACAATGATTAAAATCAATTCATAAATAAAAAAATATAGTGCTAAAACTTTGGAATGTAAAGAAAGAGTAAACAAAAGTTGCAGGCTGATCATTGTACACTATGATTAATTAGCAAAAACATATATAATAGAAAACTTGTCTGAGAGAAATGTTAAACTATATTGTCCACATCTAATCAAAAATCAAGTAGACAACAAAGATTGCTAGAAAATTTTGAGATATTCATTCAAACAATTCCCATCCTGGAAGTAGATCGAGACATAAACCTCAAAGAAAGGAGAGAATTATAGAAGTCTTATACTCCTACTATGTGTAATAAGTTTTTTTCCTTTTGTTTTGCTTTATTATTCCTCCTTTCCACTCTAATGTAATTTGAACTTATCAAGTTGAATTTGGTTCGATGCTAATTAAGAAAATCATTGAATGTGATTTTTCAGATTCTCTTATTATAGGATAGTGAATTCTTGTAGTACATATGTACACCACCATCGTAGCTAAGTCAATTTTATTAGATGACATAAACAAGGAAAACATATAAGCTTAATAACTATCAGTTTCGCCTTCTTATATACTAAAAAGGTAGTTGAAGCTGAATATATACCGAACAATGGATCTAAAAAGATTTAGAAAGTAAATCATTGGTGCTAACCTCAGATACCCTTCTTTCAATTGTTGCCTCAAGACATAGAATCACTCTTTTTTGTTCTGCATCTGGTTTTACTGAGGAACCATCTATATGTATAATGTTGTACTCCTTTAATGACAAGGTAGTATGTAATATTAGTTCATAAATTTTCAGAAAATTAAACCATGAAAGAGATTTCGAAACGAATAGAAAATTGTAGTACCTGGTGCACTACTGGTTCTTCAACATCAACATTGTCATAGAAAACCACATATTGCATATCGGCCAATGTAAAAATTGTATGAAAGAGAAGCTTTGGTCTATCCTTGCACCAGATTGTCACAACGTAGTAGTCCTTATCTTATCAATTAAGGACACTCACATTAAGCCACTCTTTTTCATTCAATCCTTCACCAGCAACACATTCATAATCTTGGTATGCAAACATTAGCTGGTGAAGGAATTCTCTCGGTATATGAAAGACCCCATCGTACACTATTGTCTTAGAATTCCTTAATTTATCTCTACATCTTAGTACATTGTGCAATAATTGCTATCATAGACAATCTTTCCGGATCATTAGTTGTACCTCTCATTTCCTCACCAGTAACTTGCATTATAGTTGTTGTTGGGCGTCATGAGTCTACACCTTAGCATTAACCATTTTGCGTTTGAGATTCGTACGGACAGTGCTCAGATGAGACAATAGCCCCAGTCTATCACTCGGGCTATTGACTCGGGCACAATCATTAGATGTTTTAGAGATTTTCCTGGTATGATCTAAGATAGAGAAAGACTATTCCAAATAAGATAACTTGGACACATCATCAAACACCTTGAATGTACTCATGACTATTTAATTTTGTGCATCATCCAGCTGAAGTAGACACAAGCTTTCTAGTGATATCGAGAACATGTTGATTTTTACCTTCAGCTTGTTCACTCTTGTGCTTTCTTTAGGTTGACATAATTACACCCCTGCTTTACGTCTAAATGTTACAACTTCTTAGTGCCTTGATTATAGGAATGCCCAATATACATTATATCGTATTTGTAAACATTTCTAACTATGCAAAATCAATTCTAGGGAACAGAAGATCATGAGAAGTGTGCATTTTTTCATATACTTTTTTATTTATTTACAACTTGCTAGCTCCTCCTTTACTCTATTTTTTTCACATAAAATGAAACTGTAGAAACTTCACATTAAAGAAACTAACAAGTACTAGTTTTAGCAGGAGCCTAATAAAATAGACTAAGCAGGAGCCTAATAAAATAGACTAACATGTATTTTGCAGTAACAATAAATATATATGTGAATTCTTTCAAGGCAAAGGACGGCTTGATTCGACTCACTTGTTTTAGTTCTCATATGCAAATGGATTTTTTTTTAAAAACTCAGAAAGGTGTATTGGTATTAGAAATTTCACATCACTGATATCAGAGTGCGCATGACATTTCTCGAGATCTCATCATAACCTCAAATATTAAACACAAAAAATATGTGTGTGAAAGTGAGAGAGAAGCAGTAGCGGAGATCTCATGCAAATGGTTTTCAGAATTCACACGGCAAGGGAAATAGAAAATCACTTATCAAGATCATAACAACACTACATAGAGGCCTAGTAGCCTCTCATAATTCTCAACAATACAGCTAAAAGATGAAATATCAAATTCGAATATAATCAACTAATATCATGTAAAGCTAAAGTTATTTAAGGTAATGTGACAGAAAGTGCATATAAACTTACTTATATATATGGGTTGAGGGCTTGAGGCAACAACAAAACTTGAACAACCAACGTACCATCTTTCTACTTCATTCCATTTAGTTCCTATTGATAGTTTTCACTACTGAGTGACTATGTCACTCGGACTCTTCAAATATGTCTACGAGTACGTATTAGATTGTCCAAAAGTAGAGTATTTTTTGAAGAATTCAAAACGGGTGTGGCAAGTAGAGGTTATTATATCTCTCAGAAACTTACTAGACTGTACCATTCATCTGAGAACCCAAACATATTTGTCTTTTTCAGTGCTAAAATTTCAAAATGAGGAAGATATTTTTTGCTATCGGAACCATAAGCACATTGAAGACAGTTAGGAAAGAAACAAATCAAGTCACATTATATTTCAATCAATATTAATTCAAAAGTCAGGGGAAAGAACCAAATCTTAACAGTAGGTAGTCAAGCAGACTCACCTTTTGTAGTTTTTGATGGTATGAATAGTTTGAAATTCAGACTTGCGCTTGAAGATTCAAATACAACAACTTTTGCTTTCATTTCCTCCACGAGTAACAACTTGCTTGAATTCCTCTAGAAAATCTTGACTATCCCTCACGAGCATCATGGGACTCTTTACGCTGCTCTTCTCAACTCTAGAATAAACATGTTTCCACATTGCATCATTTAATTCCTAGAATCTTAACCATCCTATAAAATCCTTTCCATATCTTCACATTGTCGTCTCTATCATATAGGTCCTACAAATACTATTTTCTATATGAATATGTATAATGTATTATGCATATTTAATTATAATATATAGTTTTATCGTCAGTCAATGCTCCAGAAAAAACATGTATAGGTCCCTTCATTTTTTTATCCAGATCCCCCAATCCCCCAAAAAGACCATCATCAATAACATCTCAAGATTCACATTAAGGAAAAAAAAAACTCAAAAAAATTAGAGGTATCTGACATGAAAAAAAGGGGGTAAAAACACTAAAATCTAAAAGTATGTAAAAGAACTAATCACTTGTGAGAAGCCCCTGCTAGAAATGAAAATACTGAGCAGAATACCAAGGGCAAAAAACAATTTCCAAACATGCCCGAGTAAATAAAGCCTAATTAGGAACTTGAAATTACAAAATTCTACAATAAACTACTCAAAAAGCAGAAAATGCACATTAAAAGAAGTAGAACAAATTGTGACTATTAAAAATGTAATCTTGCCAAGGAAAAAAAAAAGAGAAGTGAGAAGAATAAGAAGGGGAACACCAGTTTTCAAGCATCTATGAGTAAATCAAACCAAATTAGGAACATGCAAGAACAAAATCCTACAAAATTCAGAAAATCTAATAAACAGCACCCCCAAGAACTGAAAAGAAATACTCATTAGGAATTGAATGAAAAAATTAGGTATATTTAAGATCATATATCACATACAATAAACATAAATCATTGAAGAGGATTAACAGATGTCAAAAAAGTGTAAAAAAGACTTACCAATTTCAAACTAGAAAGAGAACGTAGTAGAGAATCAAACTATCAAAGGGAAGAGATGATTTTAGTTCCTTACACGTGGAGGCTCACAGAGCAAAAAATTAAAACATTCACGTGGACATGACAGGTATTATGCTAGTACAATATTCTTGTTTAATAAAGTGGGGTACAACTTAAATTACTTTGGGAACAACCTTTTGGAGCTGTGTTAGTCCTTCACAACTCCCTCTTGTAAATAAGGGGATAAAAATAAAAATAAATAAGAACCCCAACCCTACCCCATCCCCTTTCTTCTTCATCTTCTTCCTAGCAAGATTTCTTTCTCAAAGGACAAAATTCAATTTCTTTGTTAATTGCATACATAATTATTTTTTATTCTTAATACGTGAGAGAGAGATTCAAAGAAACTGATACAAGAGTGACAAAGAAAGATATTCTGTCAATCTTGAGATCGATAATAAAGAGAAATTGAAAGGAGCTAAATTAATTTTATTGAATCAATCGGATATTATGTTTGATAATTTTAACGGGTTTATATTTTAATTTTAATGATAATATTTATTCGAAGGTGACCGAAATGGACGTCATGGACTATTTTTTCAATCCAATGTTCTTTCTTCTTTTTTTCCTCCATATTTAATTAGCGGTTCATTTTTTATTTTAAATAAATATTGAAAAGAAATAGAATAGAAAAAAGTAAAAAAAAAATGGATGCACTGGTCTTCATGGAGAAGACGAGTTACAGGGGTAGGGTGGGGGCTTTTTGTTGTTTTCCTTTAAGAATTAGTATTACTTTTAAATATATATTTTTTAAAATTAAATTATTTAAATGCCAAGTGGCACTCAAAGAAGAAAAAGTAAGTTTTTTTTTGGAAAAAATAAAATAAAACATTATTTAAAAAATTTCACGCGCTCAGAGGAAGTGTAAAACACTTTTTTTGCCACATCAACATTTTGTGTTAAATAAGTATAGTTTTTGAACAGTTCAGGTGTTCAATAGGTAATACTTATAGTTGAGGTGTCTAAGTTAAATATGCGGACAACTTTAAGGGGATGCAGATGACTTAAACTAAAAAGTTATTTGAACTATTCGTGTAACAATTAATATAAGTGAATCACCTTATTTAACAAAAGTATATCAAATTTAGACCGTAAAGTGGTGGTGGTGGTGGTGGTGGCGACATCGGCGGTGGCGGTCGGTGGTGGCGGCGGCGACGACATTGACGATGGCGGCGGCTGTGGCGGTAGAGGTTGTCACATCCGGGGAGCACCCCCTAGACGTAACCGGCGTCGTCGTCCTCAGGTAGGACTAAGACTAGCCTCTTAGTTTACATCATTACATTCATAGGTTAAAAATGCTGAAAATTTAAAACTTTTCTTTTATGTATCATGAGGTTTACATATACCTCTCACATTCATGTAATATATTCATATCGAGTATACATAGACTCTTCGTATAAGAAGATTACATAGTCTTCTACTTTTATTGCACATACATATATAAGATATAACATAGTCTTAAAACGGATGTCTAATCTCATAACCTTCTAAACGAGAGTATAAAAATTGGACATAGCTCATACATCAATACAATAAAGCCACATATAGGCTGTACAATCTTTAGTACTCTAATGAAAAGGAAAGAACTAGAAGTCTTATAACTAGAACAACATTAATAGCATGATAGTGGAATTGTCCTCGGAAATTGAGGACCTACCTTGGAGAGTGAAAATTCCAAGTCTTCCTTCAAAAGTCGTCATGAGCCCTTCAACGATGGGAACCTAAAATGTTGGGGAAAAAGGAGAAAATGGGGTTAGCACATCACTTGTACTAAGTATGAGACCATATGCACACACAACATAGAAATAATGCTAAAGAGGGACATTTCATTAAAACATGCTAAATTACTTTGAAAAGCATTATGCACATTCAAGAACCAATACAAGTCATTAATGCATAATCATTAAGTCAAGATCACGTTCATCACAATACCAACCATACTAAGTCTAGTAAAGTCAATCATGCATACCCATATACTTGAGCACATAATCAAGACAACGCTATCATCAAGTTATAACATCAACAAGCATAGATAAGAGTTCATAACATCATAACCAAAGCAAGACAATTACTCATGAACCCTCATTAAGTCCACTAGTGCAATAACTAAGCAAAGCCCCACAACCTTACTCAATCAAGTAAACCTAACAAGAACTATAAACAATGTTCAACTCCATATACTACATCATTAAGAGTACATATCATCATACTTTAGTATAGAGACCAAATACATATTAATAAGTGTAATCAACATCATATGGTGTAATCAACATGTAAGATCATCATATACATATCATTTACATTTATAAGCATATACATACATAAGAACATCCTCCTAAGACTCCCCTTAAGGCTAACTAGTGCAATGTATAGGTAGAGTCTCATACCCCTACCTAGACAAAGCTAAACCCCTTAGGTTATTCTAGTTAGAGTTCATTCCATTACTTCATTTTACCTTTTGGGAACATCTTGCCTTAACCGATATAACCACATGAGCTAATGTGGATTCGGTGTCATGGAACCCTACATAGAAAGAAGGCGGACTACTTGCCAAGGTAGTATCAAAATATGAACATAACAACTACGTGGATCCACTATCTAGTATTCCTATGGGGCAACATAGTTCAAGAACTAGGAGATGTAGTTGGGACTCTCTTTATGCTACATGCATTGTAGTCTCCAATCTCATGAGCACATTAGTGATCCTACCTTCCCTATGTTGGAAGGGACACTCCTCACTCTAGTTCACTCGGTGCTAAGCTAGAGTCCCTTTTTGAAATGTCTTTTAAGCCTTTATTAATGATCATAACTTAATTTAGGTTATATGGTCTATCCCTTATATAATCATCATCATAGCTCAATAAGAATTGTATGAGTATTTTCCTTTCATTACGATTCATACTGTGAGGTTAGCACACTTACATAATCACATCATGATGAGGCACATTGGTAAGTTATCACCATCCTTATAACATTTACATCTTAGCCAACATCTCACAAACCATAGTCAAGACATTTTAATTCAACATCGTACCAACCCTATCAATCTTAATATAAGGTATACTTCAATAAAACATCATCACTTAATCACAAGTAATCATAATCGAAGTAAAGAGTTGAGATCACAGGACTTACCCCAATCTCCTTCACAAGCCATTATCAAGGTCTTACCATCAATCATTCTCAATTCAACCCAACAATGGTTGTAATACCATCACACAATAGTAACCAACATAATAATAAAGTCCATTGAATCACTACAAAACAATCCATCACTAGTTCATTGTAACGACCCGAAAGTACCCCCTAGAAGAAGGGAGCACCCTTAGGTCGAAACAATTGCGTACTTGACCTTTCGGAGGTCTTGTACAAGCCTTAGCTATCATTCATTACATAAGACATGAAAAGTAGTGCGGAATTAAAACTTTTCACGAATAAATTAATAAAGGAACATCTCTCATAAAAGCTAAGGAATGATAATGAAAACTTAAAGACACGACATAAATATCTTAGGGACACGACCCTTTATATCAAAAAAAAAAATACATAATAAGTCTTTATAATAGAAACTAAGAAATAGGACTATGCCCTCGAATATATGACGACATACTTAGTCTTTAGAGAGTATTTCCCAAGCTTCTCTTCTAGTCTTCAAACTGACTCCAACCTATACTTATTAAGTATAGAAAAATATGGGGTTAGTACAAAACAATATAGTAAGTATGACATATGCAAAAACATGCAGAAAGGGACATTTTAGTAAAATAAGCTTTCATTCCAAATAAATAAAACCATCATGATTATAGAGTTAAAATAGTATAAGAATCATCATTTATCACATAAAATAGAACTCTCATAATTTTTGAACCAAGACACACTTTACAGTAAGCTCAAGTGGATTACAGTGAAACGGTGACATATTATAGTGAACCATTCATCCCAAGCATAGTGAACTTGTTTCCTGTGAGGTTTCCCTAACCAAGTTATCCTAAGACTCCCTAAGGTAAGAAAAGAAGGGACCGCCCATACACCCCTTCAAGACACACCAAAGTGATCCTTAAGACTGCCAACCATAGGCTTACCTCGCACGGGAAACAAGTCAACACTCTTGGCTAGACATTTGAAGGACATTCATGCATTAAGGACTTCATGTAAGTACCCTTCTCCAATAGGACTAATAAGTTACACTAAGTGCAATGCGAGAGTAGCATCCCATACTACTACTCCCACTTAGTGCTCCTTGAGGATAACCTTGGATTAAGCACTCTACATTAGTCATTCATAACTTCATTACATAAAACTTAACATTAACTTGCTTCTTTAACATTAGACCTTAAGTCATCTAACTTCATTTTCAACGCATGATAACTCATTTATATACTTCATATAGAACACACCAAGACTCCCCTTTCGAAAGGTCTACTTAGTCAATGGATAGATAGCGTCTCATACCACCACCTACCCTAAGTAGTACATTCTTTTAGGAGACTTAGTTCATACACTTCATATAAAACACACCAAGACTCCCCTTTCGGAAGGTCTACTTAGTGCAATGGATAGATAGCGTCTCATACCACCACCTACCCTAAGTCGTACGTTCTTTTAAGAGACTTAGTTCATTCATTCTTTTGTGGGGGAATAGCTTTAACTAACAAAGACCATGAGAGCTAGACATGGAATCCCGATACTACCCTTTTTGGATGAGGGTTCCCCACTTGCCTAAGGTAGGGTCTTTCTCTTATCTTTTACATAGTTTTCCCAATAGCTACACCTATGAGGGCGCATAGTTAAGGGATAAGGAGATTGCTACTAAGTAACACATTCTCTACTAACGAGGAGTACTCATCTCAAGAGGTACATTGGGTACAACATCTCTACTCACAATTGGCACCCACCCCTTCTTCGAATCCTCTCGGTGCTAAGCATAACTCCCCCACGGAGTCTTAAACATTCTTTGCTATAAGCTACGGGATAGCTAATTAGCACCACATCTCAACTCACGAAGGGTACTTATCTCTAGAGGTTACATTGGAATACCACATCTCAACTCACGAAGGGTATCCAACCTCCAACTTATCTTAGAAAGCTCTTGGGAATAGTGAGGTTGCAACTAAACACTTCATCTCAACTCACAATGAGTTTTCACCCCAAAACTCCCCTTTTCATTCACATTCTTTAACTTTATGCATTCATTTCATCAAAAGTGTGAGTATGTGTGTGTACATGTGAGGACACCTTTCACATAAATCATCACTTTCATAACATTGGCTTCTAAACATGCTTACATATTCATTCATCACATTACACACTCTGACATGCTTCACACAAACATAAGGTTCCTTTAGACATTGTCTCTAGCATACTTCACATAACAAGCTTCATAAATCATATCAACAAGAACAACATCATTATCATCATACTTCACATAATATGCCTTCATGGCCTCATTCATAATACACAAGTAGATTCACATTCATATATATCAAGTAAACACCGCCACAAAAGGTGGACCATACCACTCAAGAAAATTTCATAATAAAAGCTTAATCAAAGTAACCAACTTACCATTAATCTATGTTTTCACCACATATAATCAATTCCTCAATAATACTTCATAAAATATCCCTTAGGACAGTAGCTAAGTCACAACATAACCTTAACTCTAAAATTATCAAATCATGTTCATTATACCCATTTCATAAGTCAAAAGTTGATAAAGATCAATAACATGGTTTCATTGAAGTTTTAGCATTAAAATCATCATCTAACATTAGAAATAGCATATTTGAATCCTTTAAACCATTTTCATGCAAGACCATACTTAAAGTCCAAGATAGAAGAAGCTAGGGTTTGAAAACCTTTTTTGAAATTCCTTAGAAATGGCTCCTTGAATGAAAGAGAGTTCAAGGATGACTACCATACCTCAATGAGAATGAAACCCACTAATTTTGATGAAGAAACACGTCCACCACCAGCCGTCCAAGTCATTCCTTGAGTCCAAGCTTCTATTGGATTTTGAGAGAGTCTTTCTTAAGAGAGAGTTTTGGGTTTTAGGAAATGAAGTCTAAAATTAGGTCTTATGGTTTGAATCCTCTTAATATACCTAAAAGACCCTAAAATAATCATCCATATTTCATAAAATACTTGGGGTGAATTTACCCAACACCCCAAGCCAAGGTAGATTTTTGACAGCTTTTATAGGTGCCCACCTACGCCCCTCACAGACTGGTCGTCGCCCAGTCGATGCCCCTTAGATGGGGTCCGTCGGTTGGGGCTGAGTCTCTAACATGTGCATGCTTGGCTAGCCTTGTAGGGCCAGTCGACTCCCAAGGTCGACGGGCTGTTGGTTGACCAACGGTCCATCCCTTGTGGCAGTCTTTGGTCACTACTTGGCAGCATCCTGCCAAATGGATAGGGTTCTCTTCTAGGGCCCCTCGTGGGTCCTAGGTGGGGTCGTACCCGGACGTTAAACCCCTATACATAGTCTTCTAGGTCTTAGGGACATCCCACATCAATTTCTATTAAAATGAACACGTAAAACTCATTAAAACACATGAAGAGACAGTAGCACTTTCTAAGACACACCTTTCGAACGTCATGGACGTTTAACCTCCAAACGTCACCAAAATTCAAACACTGCCTAAGAACATCATTATAACTCATTTTAATACAAAATTATAAAATATTCACGAAGCTCTAGTTTACCTTAGTTCGTTTTAGGGTGTTACATTTATAGCCTAAGGTTAGAGGCTTAGGTTAAATTCATGATCTACTTCACAACCTAGGTCAATTACTGAAGAACTAGCATAACAGGATTACAATACATCTCAATCTACTCATAAATTGGCATAATAACATCATAGAATAGTAATTCACACATTAACCAAACTAATTGTATCAATACTAGACAATTCAATTCAAGATCATAACCTAGGGTTAAGGGGAATAGATCATCTTTCCACAACTAGGTCAATTCATCAAGAAGTAACATAATTGAGTTATAATACATGTTAATCTACTCATAATAACCAAAATGAATCATAAACAAAGCAATTCACAAGATCAATTTTGTATTAGAAGAAAACCCACTTGAATTTCATCTTTTTGAAATCAATTTGGAGGAACTCTTTGGGGAAAGTTATCCCAAAGGTGAAAGGAATCCCATACCTTGTTAATTTATGAAGTTTGATGGAGAGGCTTGAACTTTATCAGCCCTATAACCCCCTTGACCTTGTTCTTCTATGGTGTTCTTCTATTTGGGAGAGAGAAAGAAGAGAGAAGGAAGATCAATTGGGTTTTGAGAATTATGAGGGTTAGATTAGTTTAATTAGGTTAGGGTCTTTATATAGGTCATTAAATAACTTAATTAATCCTTTTTTAACCCCTAATAATTAAATAACCACGTAATTAATTAATTTAACTAACTTAAAAACGTGCATCAAGATAGTGTCCTGACAGACGAAACCCCGACCAACGCCCCGTTTGTCAATCGACGTCCAAGGGACCAACTGTCCTGTTGGTCCATCGTTGGCGACAGAGACTGGTCCAAATGGACCTTGGACAAAATGTCTAAGTGTCCATCGACGGTGTCATCTAGCCCCATCGATTGGATCACGCCTCGTTGATTGGCATCGTTTGTGGACACTATTTCTTGACAACTTTTGCCATAAATTGCAAGGGTCCTCCTCACGGGGCCTTGGTTCGTCCTTGCGGAGTCATACACATATGTTTAGACTATAAACTAACTATAATACCTGTTAGACACCTTTCTACCAAATTTACTCATTTTCTGACTCTTAAAAGTTAGTCAAATAGGCTAAGGCACACTAGCACCTCCTTGAACTAATTTCCGGACGTCATGGACGTTCTTTAATGTTTTTATTCCTAGACTTCCTAAATTACTTATATACACTATTATTGACCTTAAAATAGTGACACAACCTTTAGACACTCATGTTAGGCTCTGGAACACGTCTTAGATTTTCAGAGTGTTACAGCGGTGGCGGTGGCGGTGGCGGTGGCGGTGGGGGTGGGGGTGACGACGACGGTGGTGGCGGTGGCGGTGGGGGTGGGGGTGAAGATGGCGGTGGTGGCGG
>JABWTJ010000370.1:0-107500 GCA_016801875.1 Solanum sitiens | reverse complement strand
CCACAACAAGCATGATAGTAACAGAAAATTGAATGAGGCTACCAAGAAGAACCAGCTATATTTCGACTTTTTAATCAATTAGGGGGGTTGAAAAAAAAATACATAAAAATGGAAACCAACAGACTCATAACATACTTAAACAAAACTGAAAAATAATCTTAATCGAGTCGACACTTTCAATACACTCACCGAAAAGGGCTTCAAGCTATTAACCACTATACTCGAAATATAGAAAAAGAACACATGATAATCAAACTAACTACAAAAGTCAATATTTTAGACATCATATACGGTGTAGAATGAACGAGAACAAAACCACCGAAAAAAATATCAAACACTAAAACCAACTGAAAAAGCCAAGTTCCTAACAAAAAAAAGAAGTTTCAGGCATGGATCACACACAAGAGACACGTTCCATGTTTTAGTTAAATAAAACACCAATACATAACACAAAATTATTTTCAAACAGCAGCAGTGAACCTAAAGAAAAAACTAAAACATTCGGACGAACAAAGGAGGGTCAACAGAGACCTTCATCTCACAAACCAACACCAACCAAAAATGAGTCGAAGATCAAACTGAAGTTTACCTTTTCGAGGGCAGCAAACTTAGACAAACGAGCGGAGAAAGAACTGGCTTTACCACTAGAAACTTTGAACACGAACGGTAGTCAAGGAAATAGGGCAGAAATATGAGAAGTTCTCTATTTAGAAGTGTATCTCGAGTGTATTGCTACAAGAACTCCCAGCCAAAAAAAAAACTACTAAAAATCTCCCCCTTTTCTAAAACAGAATTTCCCAACCTCTTTCTCCTCTTTTTTTTCGCCCTCAATTCTAACCCCAACAATGAAGAAGAAGAGAACTTATATAAAAGAGATTTTAGGGTTCGTCTTGATTGGAAAAGACTAAAAAATCCATAAGAAATGGTGGGATTTTTTACTTTTCAAAATTGGAATTCCGCCCTCCTAATGGAATATGTCTGGTTCTTGTACTATCTCAACAAATTTCTCAACGGATAAGCAATGAGGGCCGCTCGATCTTGAGTCAAGGACGAGTAATTGCGGAGATCGTTCCACCTAGCTCGCTCGCGTACAAACAAGCTGCTTTTCTTGGAGATTTCGTACGAACGTATAAGGAAGAGTAATGGGGGACGACGTGCCAGGCTGTTGGATCGCGTCTGGTTCGCGACTAGAGCTTTTTGGGTTTGCTTTGTTTTACGCGTGAAGGAGATGACGATGTAACGTCAGATCGGTTTTTGGTATGCGTATGCTGTATTGCTGAATGTCTTTGCGGGCAGGGGAAAAAAGGGAATTGTATAAGGGTGGGCTGCTAAATTGGAATAAAGAAATGGGCTTGGGAATTCGGTGGGCTATTGAAAATTAAGAAGGAGGGCTCAGAACTTGGTCATATAAAGGATTCAAATTGGGATTAGAAAATGGGTATATATGTAATAAAAAATAGCCAACTGTATTAAGAATTTAGCTTAAAATTGAATAATATGTAGTAGATTTGGCTAAAATTTAAATGAGATGAATCAATATAATCAACTAAAGAATTTCTTAATTTCAATGAAATAAAATAATAAATTTTACTTAACTGAATTACTCAAAATTAAAATCATAGTTTTAACTAAACTAATTAGTAAAAATATTTAAGCAAGAAATAAAATCTTTTGAGATGACTTTCAAAATATTCATAATATATACCAATTATATACACAATTATGTAAAACATATGTATTATCTAAAAATTATAAAAAGTGATAAAATTATTTAAAAATAACTTGAAAAAATATATTGAATTTTATAAAGTCAATTATTTCAAATCGTTTGAAATTTGAGAAACTGATGATTAATATTTATTGTGGAGGTCCAAAATTGGATGTCAACACAAAGATGGGTCCCCAAAGAAGGTTGGAGTGTATGTTGGGTATGAATCTCCTTCTATTATTAAATATTTGAAACCTATGACAGGAGATATATTTACCAAGATTTGCTGATTGTTATTTTGATGAATCAGTATGCCCAACATTAGGGGAAAAACATAAACAGTTCGAAAAAGAGATATATTGGAATTCATTATCGCTATTTCATTTGGATCCTCGAAGAAATTAATGTGAGTAAGAGGTTAAAAAGATGATTTATTTGCAAAATGTTGCAAATTAACTGCCAGATGCATTTATTAACCTTCCAAGGGTTACTAAAATCTTATTCCAGCTGCAAATGCTCCAGTTCGAGTTGATGTCCCAATAGGACAAATTGTTAAAGCAAATGAGTCTAAACCACGTTTAAAACGTGGTAGGCCAATTGGTTCAAAGGATAAAAATCCTCGAAAAAGAAAAGGAACGAAGGATCATGAAGATCATATCATGGAGGAAATTGCTCAAGAAGAGCTTCGAGACATAACAAATGACAAGACCACAAAGAAGGTCCAAATAACTGAAAATAATGAGGATGAAGAAATCTCAATAAGTTATGTCTCGACAAGAAAAAGGTGCAATCGAAATAATATTATGGTGAACAATATTTTTGCTTATAATGTTGCAGTTGAAATAATGCAACAAGATGAGGATTCTGAACCAAAATCAGTCAATGAATGCAGACAGAGAAATGATTGGCCAAAATGGAAGTAGGCAATTCAAGTAGAATTGACTTCACTTAAAAAACGTGAAATTTTTGGACCAATAGTCCGAACACTTGACTTTACCTTTTTTATTTCGTTTTGTGTGAAAATGAAATGAAAAAGGTAAAGTCATAAGATATAAAGCACAACTTGTGGCACAAGGTTTTTCGCAAAGGCCTGACATTGATTATTGGAGACATATTCTTCTATAGTGGATGCAATTACCTTCAGGTATCTAATAAATTCGGCAGTTCATGAAAAGCTTAAAATGTGCCTAATAAATGTTATCACAGACTATTTATATAGCTAATTGGACCACAATATTTTCATAAAAGTTCTTGAAGCATTCAATGTGCCTGAAGAATATAAAATTCGCAAGAAAATTACTCGATAAGGCTTCAGAAATCCTTATATGCATTAAAACAATCAGGACTGATGTGGTACAATTGTCTTAGCCAATTTACGCTAAAGGAAGGGTACATTTCAAACTCAAGAAAATGATGAAGAGTTTCTTGGTGATGAAACTCCATATCTTTGTGTTGTTAGGGCACTAATGTAAGCAGTAATTTTATTGGAAAGATTCAGCTCTGCCTCAACAAAGAGACATTGGAATGGAGTCAAATATATACTCAGATATATTCAAGGAACCATTAATATGGGATTATTTTATTCAAATAAATTCAAGTCAGAATGATTAGTTATGCAGATGCTGAATATTTGTCTGATCTACATATAATTCGATCGCAGACAGGCTATTTATTTACATATGGAGGCATAGACATATCTTGGAGTTCAATGCAGCAAACATTAGTTGCTATTTCTTCAAATTATGCAGAAATAATAGCCATCCATGAAGCAAGTCGGGAGTGTGTTTGGTTGAGATCAATAACTCAACATATTCAAGAAATGTATGGTTTTCCTATGAAAAGGATATTCCAACTACATTGTACGAAGACAATGTTGCATAGCTCAGCTAAAGGAAGGATACATTAAAGGAGATAGAATAAAACACATTTAACCATAAAAAAAAATCACTCATGATATTGAGAAAATGTTCAACAAATTCGCTCATTTGATCATTTGGCGGGTCTGTTCACTAAAGCATTACCAACCTCAACATTTGAAAAGTTGGTATCCAAGATTGGAATGCGTCGTCTCCAAGAAATTAAATGATGTTTGCAACAGGGGGAGTAAACTATGCGCTCCACTCTTTTTCACTTGGCTTAGGTTTTATGCCAAATGGGTTTTCCTGGCAATGTTTTTAACGAGACAACAAATAAAGCGTATAACAAGATATGTCTACTATTTTGTCCTTCACTAAGATTTTTTCCCACGGTTTTTTTTAGTAAGTTTTTAACGAGACATATTATCTATCGATTGTCATGCAAGGGAGAGTGTTTTAATTATTTTGGTGGTTAAATGGATGACCATAACTCCTTGGTGAATTCCCTTCTTTATGAGTAGTAATGTTGTTGATAATGTGTTTAAAAGGATGATCATAACTCCTAGGTTAATTTCATCCTTTATTGGTACTAACCTTGTTAATAATGTGGTCAAATTGATGAGCATAACTCCTACCTTTATTTCCTCCATAATGGGTTGTAATTCTCAAGGTTTAATGTAATGTTTATGACACCCTTTGGTATTCCTCAATGTAATCCTATAAATAGTGGTGTTGAGAATAATATTGATACACTTGAAAGAAAGAAAGTTAGCTTATATTGTTCTTCTATTGTCTTATATTCTTCTTCTCTTTATCTTGTCATTGTTCTTTTGTTCTTAAGTTTTATAACATCTACCAATTTCTACATATGTTAATTCTTGTTTGGAATGATTAAATATAAAACATTAACGTGTTATTAAAAATTACAGAAGTCTTTCGGCAGTTATCTTTTTTATAAATATCTAATTTCCAAAATTACATTATTTTTTCTCTTGAAAAACATCCATTAAATAGAAGAATATCTTTAGTTGATTATATTTAAAGAAAAAAATAATTATAATTTTTTGAATCTACGCTTAATTACTATGTTTTACTAAATTTGTATTACAAAATAATTAAGTATAATCTTAAGTAGATAAGATAATCATTTGTAGTTATTTGTAATGAGAAATTTAATTGTCTTCTTCAATAAAAATATTTTCAAGCGAAAAAATAATTTTTCAAAGGTATGCATTGGCACATTATGTACATAATTGAGTTCGGGGAAAGGGTAAAGTAGGAGTGTAGGTTATGTATGTATGTATATATACATATAGAGAGAGAGGAACATAATTTGTATGGTATAGTAATGAAAGATATTAATGTATAAAAACGAAACTAAATGTATAAAAACAAAACTAAAAAATATTTTTTTAACATAGCATACAATTTTTTTAATTAACTGAAAAATATTTATTTTTAAAAATAAATCGAATGAACTATACACATATAAATATACACAAAAACACATTTATTAACCTTGATAGCAAAAAAGTCATGTATTTTAGTAGTTCTGTCACGATCGGAATCTAGACCCCAGACGAGATCGGCGTCGTTGACCTCTCAGAGGTCGCAGACAAGCCTACATACGTCATCGTTACTTTATCTAGGTTGATTTTAGCGGAAAATTTGAACTTTTGTTTACTTAAACTTTATATTGGAAAAATTGATCTCGCATAATACTATCTACGTAAACTCATAAGCGTTCACAACAACCATCTAAATCAAGATAATCAAATGAAAGATATAGTCATAAATATAGAGTTGCCAAAATGTCACCAATACAGCGTCTAAAAGTAAATACGAAAGAAACGCTAGTGGAACATACTCCACTAGCTCATGCCTACGTCTACGCTAGAATAAATCAGTAAGCATCCTCGAAAGCATGAGGGCCTACCAAATCCGAATGAAAGCTCCACGTCTGAATAACTTCTGTGTCGATTCGTAAGCTCTAACATCCAGCTGCACATGCACCTAAAAGTAGATAAATGTATGGAATTAGTACACACTTGTACTAAGTATGGGTATATGCAAGCACACACCACGGACATGCATGATTTAGAATAGCTCTCTCCTAACGATATGAGTTATGGAAAATCAAGTCAGTGGACTTGCCAAAATCGGATTAGGAAAGTCATGCCATGAGGATAACATGCATCATCATACGTATCATATTGCACACATCATATAACATATTGCATATAACACATAACATATTGCATATAGCACATATCATATTTCATATCATTCGTTCATATGCCATGAGACCTTGGAATTATGGACTTAACATTAGGACTTCCGAAAATGAGGGCTCAACATATGGGACCTCAACTAGGGAGCCTTCTTTAGCAAACACATAGTCTGCTTCATTCATTCATACGTACTTCATTTCATTTCATTCATAGGCTAGTGTAAACATCAACTATACCTATGATGTAGTTTAAGACTCTCATTGGGTTCACTGTGCAATGACTAAGAATGACCTAGTGTCATTACACAAGTCTAGTTCACCTCTTGATTATCCTACCCAAACACCTTTGGTATCGTTCATTTCATTGTGTGCATTACATGAGGCTGGCCTCATTCTTTCTTTGGGAACTTTAACTTTAACCGACATAGACCATGTGAGCTCCATGAAATTCTGTGTCTATCACACATCGAAAAGAGGTGGAATCACCGGCCAAAGTGAAACCAAAACATGCTAGCATATATAGGGAATTGAACCCTGCTAGATCCCTATGTTTGCTGCATAGGTTCAAAGACTAGGAGATATAAGGAGACACATACCCGTCTGGACGGACAGTCTCATCTCATGAGAATTACACGAACCTCTGCCTTCCCGAAAGAAGGAATCGCCACTCATAGCTAGCCTATCGGTGCTCAGTATAAAGTTCCATTACATTCATCTCATACATCATAGAAGCTGGCTTCTAGCATGAGGGCATCATTGCTCATTAGATGATTTTTCATCTCATCATTAGTATTAAAAATGCATTAACTTTAATACTTTCATTAGAGTGTTCATAGAGACTGGTCTCTTCATTAACTTTACACTCTCATAGGTGAGTACATTTTGGTAACATTTACTTAGGCTCATTTGAGATTGCTCTCATATTTCACATTAGCCTCTTATCATGTTGTCACCACATTCATTAGTCTTAGCACATTTGCCCTTCATAATTACTCACCCCTTTTTACGTGAATGTTCATTTCATCATATGCCAATGCACTTGGCCTTTTAGTGTGTTTCACACTCTTACTTAACCCTTATGAGGTCACATCATTCATTACATAACATCTTAGGTTCACTTACTTTTAAACGTATGTTGGACTTATGGATCCATACATACAAGCCCTGAGGCTTCATTCGTAATTCGTCTAAGTGATTCATACTTACCAAAGGTTATGTGGTACAAGACTTATGCATCTTGTAAGTATGCCAAGATCTCAGTTTCGATCCTTAAAGGTAACATTCATTAAATCATTTATTCACGTACGACTTATGTGTCAATACAGAATTGGGCAAGGGAACTCGGTTTCGAATCCCTTGAGCAACACTTAATCTTATATTAAACTTGGTAATTGTATTTTTCAGATTTTGGGGACCCTAGGTCGATCCCCATCACCCCCATATATTTTTCTTTCTTTTCCCTCCTCTCTTTTCCATTTAAGGCCAAGAGGTTGTGGGATCGATCCCCCACAACTTCATTTTATTTCTCTTAGTTTTTCTCTTAACTTTCTCACCTATCCAAGAGGTTGTGGGTTCAATCCCCACTCACCTCATCTTATTCTTCCCTTTCATTTTTCTTATTTTTCTTCTAATTCTCTCATCTATTCAAGAGGTTATGGGTTCAAATCCCCCTCACCTCATTTATTTTTCCTTTCGTTTTTCTTATGAAATTTTTATGCAATTTGCATTTGGTGAGGTCTTGGGTTCAATCCCCAATGACCTCACATTTTAATTTTTTTAAAAAAATATAGCTCCATCTCTAATACACAACCCAAGACCAACATTTCCAGCAAGCTGGAAATTTGGTCATCTTCCAATTCATCTTTCTCTCATTTTTTTTTTGTTAATTCTTAGAGTATTTCGTGTGACATTTATTCAGCAACATTATACTTATATGAACATCACACTTTTAACATATTCATACACGTAAAATACAATATTTTAACATGTAAAATTCAGGCTTCAAACCATGGCTAACTCACGGCACACACATGCACAAACAAGTTACATAATTCACTTTTTGGGAACACATCTTTCATTTCTCACATAATTTCCGAATACACATTCAAACACGTAATCACAACCAGCCCTAAAATCATCTACCAGAAGTCATACCAACGCATACTTTGAATCTTTTAGAGGATCTAATGACAGGGGCAGGCAACGGGGACAACCTTAGTTTTCGATTGTGAATAGACTGAACCTTAGGGATCTCTTGGAAAAGGGACCAAGAGGGAAGAAAACTCATACCTGAAGTCGTTCAATGGGGTTCTAACGTGCTGCCAAAACCCCCACTAAGACAACGTCTCACCACCAAAATCACAAGCACAATCCGTCGAGAACTTGATTTTTTTACTTTTCGTTTTTAAACTTATTTTGCTTTTGAGTTTGAGCGATCAAGTTCTTGAATGTGGATGAACTTTGTTATATTTTTTGTTCTGTTCTTTTGTTTTATAGAAAGTTGAGCGTGAAAGTGAGAGAGGAGTAGAGAGAAACGTGTGATAGTGTTAGCTTAGGATTAGGAGATTAGATGGAGACTTAGTCAAATTAGGATTAATCATTAATTAAAAAAAACTAATTTTTTCCCTTTTTCCTAAGTCAGCAATTTAAATATTAATTAATTTAATTAATTCACTAAATACAATTTAATCAATTAAATCATTGCTTCCACCAAGGCTCGAACCCGGGTGGAGCTAGATTTCGCTTAAAGGGTCAAATTCGGCCACCTTTACCCGAATTGCCCCTTAACCATATTAATTAATTAATTAATAATTATTTGGGGTAATTACAATACTACCCTTATATTGGAAAAGACCATTTTACCCCTAGACCCTCCAAACCTAAGATTACCCCTTTTAAGTTCGGTAAAACTCATCCGGGTGAATCTCTTCAATTCGGGTGCCCTACATGGTTGGTTCTCACCTTGCCTAGCTCAACTAACTCACCAAGTTGGTTGGCTTGGCTAGTGCATAGGTTCTGAGGTCTGATTCTACGCGCAACAAGCCGTGTGAACCCGATCTAATCCATGCATTCTAGGTACGTTTAAGCATTACTTAACATAGTCATTTTCAGGTTGTTACAAGTTCAAGGAGTTTGAGATTAGAAAAAAGGTGGAGGGTATTTTTTGTAAATAAATAAATTATTTTGGAAAAAATGACAAATATACCCATGAATTATCATTAATTGTATACAATTACCCTCACTCATACTTTTCGTTCATTCGTGTCCTTGCTGTCCAAAAACCAATGCACAATTTCCTCTCACACTAACAGAAGAATTATTTGGTACACGTGTCACAATCCTACACCTCAAACATATTTGACCAATTAGTTTATCCAAAATTCAAAATACATGCCCATTACCATGTAATCCAGCCGATTTACCCATTAATCATGCTTACAAATTAACTATTATCCCAGTCGCACCACCTTCTCGTCCAGCGGTGCTGTACATCTAATCCTATATTTTCCGCCATCATCGAGAATTGCATTCGTTACATTAAATTTCACAAGTCTTTGCCCTTATAAAAGTGAATGGGTTGTAAATGGAGAACTCGCTAAATTTGTCTCAATAATCCCAACCACAACAACTTCACCATCATCGCCACCCCAAAATCCTCACTGTATTTGATTTTCCTGGGGATTCCACTATTACTGCTTAGAGATTTGTTTTATTTGTTGATAAATACTCAAGAGAAAATGCTTTGATTCGTAATTCAGTCAGAAAGTCCATGACAAACTTGTAGAGAAAGTGTGGGTTACTTCCCGCGAGTAATCACACTTCGACAGTGGTAAGACAAAACAATAATGTGATACGTATAAACTATTGCTTGTTTGTTGGGCAATATCATTAATATTTTTTACTTCGAATGAGTGAAATTTGTTCCTGCCATGGTTAGATTCAAGAACTGACCACTTGATTTCATTTTTTTGCTCAAAAAATCTACTAGATTTAAGGTACTTTAGCAACACTGTAGCCAACTTTTGAATTTTGGAGGAGAATTTTCTATTAGTCCTAAAAGAGAACATCAAATCATACACCTCTATGCACCATTCCTTCAATACAATGACAGCCATGGCCTAATGAAACTCTTTGTTACAATTTATAGTGACATAAACCTCATATGTGAGGTGCCAAAGTACTCCAGTGGGTATTAAACCCTTAGATAATGTCAACGATTTTATTCTCATTTTCAGGACAACACTAGCATTGTCAATGTATGTTTTGAAAAAAACTATTTGTAGTGGTATATCGATATTTAGAATGACTTTATTGTTTCTACTTCTTCTGCAAATTGTACAAAAGGACATCCACATGTTGTACAGATGCACCAACAAACGTATTTCTGTATCAATTATTTGTATGTATGAGTATGTCTTAATTAACCAAAATATAATTGAGCATGAATTTACCTCATCGACCCAACACCTATTGGATTAATATATTACGCAGAATTAGTTGTTATTCTTCGAAAATGTAACTACAAAATCAAATTGTTTGAATCCAATTTTGAATAATTGACTAAGAATTGATCATCATTGTCTCTTCTGTAGTTGTGTAAACATTAAAAACAATTATTTAGTGGACATCAAGAAATACAGTAATAGTTGAATGCCTTTACTCTTTTGCATGATTCTTATAAAGACCCTCGTTTATCAATTGCGAGAAGGATGACATTAGTTTCGTTGGGCCCTCGCGGGCAATGTTTAAACCTTCAAATGAATATTGTTGCTTCACATCACAACACGACCTTCAGTTCAGAATGAGAGTGACGGCTAGAGATGAGGAAGAAGATAATGAAGAGAATATTTGTTGATAGTCGGATTTTCTAACAACAAAGAAGAAGAGAACAGGAAGAGAGAAAATTCTATTTTTTTTATTTTTTATAAAAATGATTTGAATAGAATTAAAGTAGTTAAAAATGTAGTGTGTTGTATTTTATAAAAAATTATTATATTTTGAAAATATTTTTGATCGCAGATTAACTTAATTAAATTTTAAAATGGGTTTAAAATTTGATATCTTTTATACAATTTTCTCCTGTGAGTATATATGGTGGGGTGGGGGAAAGGGAATATGATTATTGCCCAACGTCTCTAAACTTCTTTAGAACAAAAAAAAAAAAGTGACCATTGATGTCTCTATATCTCGCAATCGCCAAACGGAAGCATCGCCAAGAAAGAAGAAAGATTGTCATCCTCGAATATATTTTGTGAGTTTTCTATCTGTAGTGATATTCCTTGATGGTTGAAAATGGGGTTTCCATTTCAAGCTTGCTTCACTGTGATTTCTGGTTTTACTTGTTAATTGGGACGGGTGGGGGTTGGGGGTTTCCGATTTCAACAATTTAAGATGTTTCCATCTGATTTCTGGTTTTACATGTAAGATTTCTTGATGGAAAATCGGAGGGGTGGAGGTAGGGGTTTCCGATTTCAAGCTTGCTTCACTGATATTTCTGGGTTTACTATGAACCTTTGATTTTAATTGTATGATTTCTTGATTGTTGGAAATAGGAGGGGTAGGGGTGGGGGTTTTCGATTTCAAGAATTTATGAATAAACTTTTGATTCAATCTTAGTTGGTCGAATCAACTTTGTGAGTTTTCTATCTTTATTGATTGTTGGAAATAGGAGGGGTATTGGAGATTTTTGGTTTAACGGTAATATTTGTTGATTGTTGAAAATGGAAGGGGTAAAGAAGCAATGATGATAAGGGAAGTATCTAAACCAAAAATAGCAGGATAAGCAAATATGATACTAGAAGATATTTGTAGTACTGATAAGGAGAAGAGGGAGCAGAAAAGGTGCTTCAACAGAGAGAATTGATCAGTTACCGATAAGATGGACTATAGCTGGCGGATTTTATCCTTTAGTTCAACTGCAAGGGATAGTACTTAATCTTCTATACAACCCACACCAACAGAAATAGAATCAAGTCACTTTTTAGCACCGCGTTGAATTCTGAAAATCTTAGTTGGTCGAATCAATTCTGTGATTTTTCTATCGTTATTGTTGTTTCCTTCTGGATTCATTTCTGTTTTGTGTATTATTTTGCACTTGTTTTATGAACCTTTGCCTTTAATTGTAAGATTTCTTGATGGTTGAAAATGGGAGGGGCTTTCTGATTTCAAGAATTTAGGATGAAAATCTCTAAAGATGAATATACCCGTCTTCACCAATTTGCTCTGTCTGATGATTCGAACCCTACAAATTTAGAGTTGGAGGTGGATGGTGTTAACCACCCGAGCATTGTGCATCTGATGGGGGTAATATGGTGTTTCATCTATTTCCTTTTTTGAAATGCAATAACAAGATTGATTGAACATTGATAATGCACCAAATGTTCCTGCTTATCATAGGCAGGTGATGTTCAATTTTCTCTCCTTGATGCTGTTTCGGGTTTCAATCTAATCATCTCAACACAAAATATGCCTTTGGTTTGTCATAGTCCGTGTTTGTTATTTCTTGTTACACTGCTTTTACTTTGGTAGTTGACAGATCACCTTTAAATCTAATGTTTGAACCACAACTATGGTTTGTTGAGAGGAACGACTCATCATCAGCTTACCTGATTCAAGTTTTGGATATAAGTACAAATTTCTAATAACTGGAAAATACATTGTTGTGATCTTGTATACTATTTAAATTCCTAGCACCCTTTCCTCATGTACACATTCACTGTTTTTTTAATTGAATTTCTGATTTTGTTAATAACAGTGCTGGTGGGGAAGACATAAAATTTAGCGTAATGGTTAGCCTTTCCAGTGGATACAGAAGAGAAGAAGCGGTCCAAGTTACGGAAGTTTGTAGATACCTTCTGCAGAAGCCTCAGGACAATTTTGCTTCCATGCGACTCGCTTTTATGGCCTTAAGGAGCACATGCTAGCCACTTGCCTCATTGACATATCAGCCAGAAAGCCCAACGAAGCATTATGTCCAAGTGGAAAAGCTTCCAGAACTGATCTTTTATCATGAGGTCCATTGTACTTCTTTTTTCCCCTTGTGCTGCATCTCCTAAATCAGTAAAGCCACGATATATCAGCTGGTCGGATGACAGTGTTCTAGATTTTGCATTGATTTGGAACACCTATCAATTCAAAGCATTGATGGACACTACTTTCAACTCAAGGATCACTCGCAGCCCTTTGAAATATATCCATTGTATTGATTGGTCACTCATCTATCCTAAATCAGCTAATGTTTTTCTATTCTTTCCTTCTATTTTCTTTTTCTAAATTTTTTGTTTCAGATTATATTGGATGAATTGAATGCACTCAAGTTAGGATTACTGCATCTTTTGCTTTTCTTTTATTTTGAAACAGTAACATGGCAACTTTTGATAATTTTGAGTTTTCACAGTTTGATGAACCTTTTACTTAATAAGTTGTTTTGCAATTCCTACATTGAAAAAGATTGCTTCGTGTATCTGAATTTGTGACTGACTTCAAATCATTTGTCTTTGGAAGGCAACCATGTACACCCAAGATTGTAAGCATTAAGAAGAACATTTCTACTTGCAACAGTAATGTTCCTACTGCTAAGCAGAAAAACCTGTTTCTATTCAAAGAAGTGATGCAGTTGTGCCTAAGATCACTGTCATTCATGTTCCTGCAACTTGCAGCATGGACATTTCTCCATCTCACTCAGATGGATCATTAGTCTCCATGGATGAATCTATGTCAACTTCTGACGGAGTAAGAACTCCGGAAGACTTGGCTGCAGTTGATTCCATCGAGAAGAATACGTGTAGCACCCTCTACATCTCAGAATATGTCAAAGTAGCAGGTCTTGATCTTTTCAGCAGAATAGTCCTTGTTCTAGCATTTCATCTCAACTATAACATCTATTTATAAAATTTATCTACTTTTGATTCCTGCAGCAGTTATATGCAAGAGAGATTTACTTTGTGTACTTGGATTCAGGAGATAAAATAGTTAACATTGATAAATTATGCACTACAATGGGCCTGCGAGGTATAAAAATGCTTACCCTCTTATCTCTTTTCAGCTCTTTGAATTGGATGCTCGCTATGCTGTGGTTCTGTGATAATTTAAAAAGGTTGAGCATAACAGTCAAATAAAGTGGCTGCTTCAATTATATATATTTCATTTAAGAAAGTATCTGATTTATTGAATGAAGATAAATGTGGGAATACTCATTTTTCAGAAGTAATGTTCTCAATGTCTCCAGCTATAAGTATTGAACATGAACTCACTGTTTCCAGGAAGAAGAGCAAGGGCAGTTGCCTGCCTTGGTATTAAGCATGAAGGAAACCAATAAGAAAAAGAGGCCAGCCATTTCCTTCCTGCATAGTACAAACAAATGTAAAGAGTTGTTACGGTTATTACTATAGGTGATATTCTATTTTCTCAAAGTACTCCCCATATTACCATTGAGCAGAAGCAATGAATGACAATTCTATGTACGATTCTCTTTTTTCTTTTTTTCAGGCATACGCTTCGAGGGGATACATAGCTTTAGCAATTTGTTCTCGATACCATGGACACCAATATGACAACATATCGTGATGTAAGAACAGGTGCATTTGCTCTTTGCTTCAGTTTTACTCTTGGTTATTTTCTCATACAAAAAAGTACACTCAGGTCCAATAGGCTATTGGTCAACTAACCTAAATTTGTAGTATGTACAATCATTCTGCATTTAGTAGCAAAATCTTTGGCCTTTTTTGTTTTGAAGTATCCATTTTGTTGCGCCTGTACAAGCACTTCCCTTATTCGGAGTATAAACAGTATGGGACAGTACTTCATTCCCTGTTATTGGCTTCATACTAAGGAGGAGGAAAAATCAAGAACTGAACTTGTTGTACTATATTCTTTCGTTGAATGCTTGGATGCTACTATTTGATTGATTTGATCTGCCTTGCTACTTTTTCGTGGAAAAAGGTGATACAATGCTTCATATATGATATGGTAAGGAAATGGAGATTTGTTGTTGATAAAGTACATTTTTTATCTCAAACTGCAGCTCTTATCATCTAATATCTAGCATTCTAGCATATGAAAATAATACTTTTGTGCAAATTTTGAAGGTGTGGGACTTGATAAAACAGGCGGATTGTATCTAACAGAGAGGGAAGATATTGACTCGTCAAGGATAGAATTACTGGTGAATCACTTGGAGGTTAGGCTAGTCACTTCACATGCAATATCTAACTGTTTTTTAAACATGTGGAGTTCATATATGTTTTGTGTTGCAGGTATGCATGCATGCATGGTTTGCTGCTAACTTTAAATGAATTGCAGTTTTACTAACATTTGTTGTCAAACATGTTTTATCTTTGATCATTGTACTAGGCGAAAATTCAAAAAGATAAATCTTAGCATGCATGCTATCTTTGTATCCTAAATGCGTCAAATCTTTCTTTTTTCCTTCACTCATTAGATTTGGAGTTATTTTTATTAGCATAATAAAAGTTTTTCAGTCCTACAACTGCATCAGATGCCAAACCTTGCAAAGTAGGTACTCTTCCAACCTACAATATCAGTTTCAAGTGTGACGAAAGAGCTGAGAAAAGGAAAGAGGTAGCCCTCTGCTTGCATCACTGAAGCTTGATTGTCTTGCATTGTGAAGTCAATCTAAGAACATGTCTTGTTATTTGACCAGTTTTACTGGGATTGGAGATCTAAGTAGAGAAAGTGTCGGTCTACTGATTTTGTCATGTTCTGGTACTGTATTTGGATTTGGGTTTTTGAGTTCTTTGTTTGTGGTCATTGGCTGAGACTTTGCATAGATGAACTTGAATAGAGTGGAATGGATACCCAAGATCCACATCATAATTGGAATTAAATTGTAATTGATGGAAAGGCTTGATTTGTTGGGTGATTTTACCTTGTTTCTCTGCTCTGTATGAAATGGTATTGACTTTATGCAAAGCCCGAGTTTTGATTTGTGTGTTGTTAGTTTATTTGAAAAACAAAGTGATTGAAGTATTAGATGAGAGTTTGTAGTGTTCTAAAGTACAAATTTTTTAAAAGTTGAGCTTTTTGTGGTTGGTTGGTAGTACTCTATATACAATTTGTTTTCTGTTGGATTGGTTGTTTTTTAGAGTATGAGATTGCATTTCTTTAGAGCCTATTAGTGGTGTTTTATTATACTTTAAAACCACCTGTTTTAATCATGACTCATGAGGCGTTTTGTGTTTGTGGTTTTGACATTCAGAATTGTGGCTGCAAATTTTAAAACATTACAGAGCATGGTGGATGTTGTCAATAACATATATGTTTCTGGAGTGTGTTGGGCTTTGGAAATGGAGTTCACCAACTTCCAGAAGTTGTTGCTGGCATACCCAATGGGATGCCTCATACAAGTTCCAGTAATGAAGAACTAGAGAGGAGTTTCCAGACCGTCGTATTGGCTGATAGTGAACAGTTGGATCTTCTGCCCAAGAGGTCAATAATGAAACTACAATTACTGTAGAAAACAATGCTGGTGTCAGTTCAGAGGTAAGGGAGTTTTTCCTGAGGTTTTACTTACTAAGGACAAGCCCAAAGATTGAGGCTAATGCGAGGAGGAAAATCTTGGCATAGATTATTAAGAAGAGAACTAAGGAAACCTTTAATGGGCTCGATTTATCGCTAGTGCTAATGGTCTTCTTGCCAAAACATTGTATTGTGTATATAGGTGAAATATCATTTTATTTGTTAACTTGTTGAATACCCTGCACACTAGCTAGATACCATGAGAATCCTTGCTCCACCACTATAGTCTACTTCTTTGCTTGTGGTCAATTATGAAATTGTTTTGGTACGTGGTAATACTTTCTGCAATTGCAGACATTGAACTACCAGTTGTTGAAATATACTTGGGTACTATATATATTGCCTTTTATCCCTGATTTGTATTATTTGCAGAGTTACTGGCAAACTTGTTTTATTTATTAAATCATTCAGTGCCGAGAAAACTCTTGAGTATTATTCAAAACCTGCATTGGCTCTTGTAAATATTGATCGTGCCAAGGCAAATGTCTTAGAAACATTTATGACCCGCTGCAATCCAGAGTAAGCAATCTGAATTTCAATATTGCAGGTTTATATGCATCTGCTTATCGTCATTAATATCATATTTAACTTTTCTGTTGTCTTCTAGCAGTAACATGGTCATGCTCAAGTAGCAGCATCAGCTTTTCCGAGTGCTGCTTAGTTCGAAAGCCTTAAGTCTAGAAGACTCCTATGATAATTGTACTAAGAATGCTTTCAAAAATGTGCCAAACAATAAACTATCAGCGCGTGGGATTCGGGGAAGGGCGCCTCGAGCCCTCGCAGCGGGTGGGTAAGGCTCGAGGAAGGGGGCGCTCAGGGAACGGTGCGTCAAGCCTTCGAGAAAGGAGCAGGCACGCCGCTTCGAGTCTTCGGGGTAGGGGAGGGGGCACGACGCCTCGAGCCTTCGGGGTGTGGGGTTGATGAAGGACGCCTCGAGCCCCTCAGTGGGGGGGGGATGGGAGAGGCGGGCCTCGAGCCCCTCGGTGTATGGGGGGAGGGGGCGTCCTCCAGCCCTCGGCGGTGGAGCGAAGGGGATGGGTCCATCTCGAGCGCCTCAGGGGTGGGGGAAGGGGGAGGGGTACCTTAAAGCCCTCAGGGGTGAAGGGGCACCTTTAGCCCTCGTAGTGGAGGGTGGGTGGAGGGGACACCGTGAGCCATCGCAGTGAAGGGGTGGGTTGGTTGGGTGGGGGCACTTGAGCCTTGCGTGGAGGGCTTGGTGAGTGACTCGGGAGGGGCACCTTGAGGCCTCGCGGTGAATGGGTCAGTGGGTGGGGGTGTGGGGGATCGGGGAGGGCGCCTCAAGCCCTCCGCGTTGGGGGGGCACCATGAGCGCCTCGCGGTGGGGGGTGGTTGGGTGTGGGGGGCTCGCCGTCGTGGTAGGGGTGGGTGGGTGGTTGTGAGCTCGAGGAAGGGCGCCCGAGCCGCCCGGTGTGGGGTTAGGGGGGGAGGTGGGTGCCTTGAGCCCTCGGGGGGTGGTTGGGGGAGGGGGTCACCGCGAACCGCGTGGATGGGGAGGGTGGTAAGGTGCGCCTCAGCCGTCGCGTTGGTGGGTGCCCTCGAGCGCTCCGCAGTGGGGGCTAGGGTGGGGGACGCTTCAAGCCTCGCGGGGGGTGGGTGTGGGGGCGCCTCAAGCCTTCACACTGGGGGGTGGGTAGGTGGCGCCTTAAGCCCTCGCATTGGGGGTGGGAAGGTGGCATCGCGAGCCCTTGCGGTGGGTTTAGGGGGTGGGTTGATGGGAGGGATCGAGGAAGGGCACCTCGAGCCCGTGGTGTGGGGTGGGGCGGGTGTGTGCCTCGAGCCCTCGGTGTTGGGTGGGTGGGGGGAGGGGGCGCCTCTAACCGTATGTGGGAGGGAGGGGGTGCCTCGAGCCCTCAGTGTGGGGTGGGGGAGGAGAGAGGGTCGCCTTGAGCCCTCGGCTGGATAAGGGGAGAGGGTCGCCTTGAGCCCTCGGGTGTATGTGGAGAGAGGGTCATCTCGATTCCTTGGGGCGTTAGGGGGATGGGGGAGCCTCGAGCCTTTGGTGGGTTGGTGGTGGTTAGGGGGTGGCGCCTCGAGCCCTCGCGCGGGTTTGTGTGGGTGCCTCTACCCTCGCTTAGTTGTGGGGGGGGGAGGGGCGCCTCGAGCCCCGCGGGGTGAGGGGTGGGAGGAGGCGCCTCGATCCTCGCGGGGTGGAAGAGGTGGAGGGGGCGCATCGAAGCCTCGCGGGGTTGTGGGGGGGTGGAAGGGGCGCGCCTCAAGCCTGCTGGTGGGGGTGGGATGTGGGTAGCCTCGGAGCCCTTGCGGTGAGGGGTGGGTGGGGGAAGCCTGGGGAAGGGCGCCTTGATTCCTTCTGCGGTGGGCATGGGGCAGGGGAGTGGGTGTTTTTGGGGGAATGGGCTCGAGTGCAGGGGTTGCTCAGGAACAACATTGATCGAGCCTCTGAGGGGGAGGAGGCACGACGCTTCGAGGCTCGTAGGTAGGGTAGGGGGCACGAAAGCTTCAAGTCTCCGGGTGAGGCGAGGGGACGAAGGTTCAGTCTCTAGGGTGGGGGTGAGGACGGGGCACGACACCTCGCATGCTCTGGTGGGGCGGAAGGGAGGGGCACATCGCCTCGAGCCTCAGGGTGGGGGGTCAAGGGAGGGCACCTCGAGATCTCGGGGGAAGGCCGGGGTAACGCGCCTTGGAGCCCTCGAGGGGGGCGTGGGAGAGCTCAGGGAATGGCGCCTCGGGCCCTCGAGGGTGGCGGTAGTGGGGCTTGGGGGAATTGCGCCTCGATTCCCTCGGGTAGGGTTCGGTGGGCAGGCGCCTCAGCCTCGAGAGGTGGGGGGGGCAGGCACCTAAAACCCTCAGGTGGGGTGGGGTGCGGCAGCCTCGATCCATCGGGTTGAAAAGGGTGGGTGGCTGTGGGTGGTGGCCCCTCGACCATCGGGTGGCCAGGGGGTGTGTGGCTGGTGTGGCGGCCCCCCTCGATTCCACAGGTGGACGGGGGAAGGGGGTGGGGGAAGAGGGTGGCCCTCAATTGCGTAGGTGGTCGGGTGGGTGGGGTGAGAGGCCCTTCAATTCATTCGGTGGTCGGGGTAGCGTCCCCCTTGATCTATCGGGTGGCCGGGTGGTGGTGGTTGGGTGGGCGTCCCCTGGACCATTGGGTGGCCGGGGTGGGTGGGTGGGCGGACCCTCGATCCCGCAAGTGGCGGGGGCATGGTGGTGGGCGGCCCCTTGATTCATCAGGTTGTTGGGGTGGGTTGACCGTCCTCGATCCGGCAGTTGGCCGGGTGCAGGTGGTTGGCGGGTGCAAGCCCCTCGGATCGTTGTTAGCGTGGCGGTGGGTGTTGGGGCGGTAGGCCCCTTGATCCTTGAGGGTGGCGATGGGAAGTGGTAGGGGCGGGATGGAGGCGGCCTCTCGATCGCGGAGGTGGCCGGGTGAAGGGGTAGGGGGCCTTCGATCCATTCGGGTCGGTCGAAGGGTAAGCTAAGGTTGGGCGCCCCCTCGATTCTGAGGTGGCTGGAGGGGTTGGGGGGCGGGCCCCTCCAATCCCCCTCGGGTAGCAGAGTCGGGCAAGCCCTTCGATCCCTCTGGTGGCGGGGGAGGGGGGGTTTGGCGGCTCCTCGATCCGTCGGGTGGCGAAGGAAGGGTTTGGCGGCTCGTCAATTTCTCGGGTTGGGGAGGGGGGAGGGGGCGTTTGCTGCCCTCGATCCCTGGGTTGCGGAGGGGGGCTACTTGCTGGGTGGGCGACCCCTCGATCGCGCTGATGGCCGGGGGATGGGGGGTATGGGGCCCCTCGATCCATCCGGTGGTCGGGGGTGGTGGCCCCTTGATCCTATCGGTAGCCAGCGGGGTCGTGGTGGGTGGAGGCCCCTTCGAATCCACCAGGTTTTGCGCTGGGTGGTTTGCCGTCCTCGATCCCGCAGTGTGCGGTGTGTGTGGTTTGGCTCGATGGAAGGTTCAATCCGCCCCTCGATCCCGCAGTGAGCGGTGGGCTACCCTTGTTCCATCGGGTGGCCGGGGGTGGGGTGGGGAGTGGCTGGTGGAGGCCCCTAAGATCCCAAAGGTGGGAATGGGGAGTGGGGCTGTGGGCGGCTCCTCGATCGCGGAGTTTGCCGGGGTGCAGGGGTGGGGGGCCCCTCGATCGCATCCAGTGGTTCCGGGGGATGCAAATGGTCGCCCCCTCGATCCCACGATTGGTCGGGGTGGGGTGGGGGGTTGGCCCCTCATCCCTCGGGTAGTGAAGTGGAGGGGGGAGCGGTCCCTTCGATTCCTTGGGGGGTGCGGGGAGGGTAGAGGCAATCCCATCGACCGTCAGGTGGCGAGGGGGGGAGGTGGAGGCGTTCCCGTCGACTCCCTTTTCAGGTGACGGGGGGCGAGGGCGAGGGGAGGCATGCCCCGCGAATCCCTCGGGTTGGCGAGGGGGGGGAGAGCCACATCTCGTGTGATCCCATCGGTGGTGTGCTGAGGGGGGGGGAAGAGGCATCCCCTCGATCCCTTCGGGTATGCCTCTCCCCCCCGGATGGCGAGGGGGGAGAGGCATCTCCGTGATCCCTCGGGGGGAGAGGCATCCCCGTGATCCCTCGGGTGGCGGGGGTGGGGGTGTCATAGCACGACGCCTCAAACCCTCAGGGGGGAAGGGTTGGGTGGAGGAGGGGTAAGGTGGGGGCAATGCGCCTAGAGTCCGCGTGGGCTGGGGTAGAGCCACAGCCTTGAGCCCCCATGGGGAGGGCTGTGGGCATAGCGCCTCGAGTCCCCGGGTGGTGAGTTGGGGGCACGATGCCTCGAGCATCCGGTGGCGGCGTAGGGGGGAGGCGTCCTCAATCCCTCGGGTGGCGGGGTGGGGGGAGGCGACCCTTCGATTTCTCGAGTGGGTGCGTGGGTGGGTGGGTGGTCATAGCACGACGCCTTAAACCCTAGGGGTAGGGGTTGGGTGTAGGAGGGGTAAGGTGGGGGCAATGCGCATCGAGTCCGCGTGGGGTGGGGTGGGGCCACATAGCCTCAAGCCCCCATGGGGTGGGCTGGGGGAATAGCGCCTCGAGTCCCCGGGTGGTGAGTTGGGGGCACGATGCCTCGAGCATCCAGGGGTGTGGGGTGTGGGGTGGCTCGGGGCACGACACCTCGAGCCTCTGGGGTTGTGGGTGAGGGGGCTCTGAGCACAATGCCTCGAGTCCTCTGAGGGCTTGGGATTGTGGAGGGGGGGGGGGAGGGCTCTTCTTAAGAGGGGGCACATCGCTTCAGCTATTACAATAAGACAACATAAAATGATTATATGCTACAACCTATTAAAAAACAAAGTAAAATACTTAAGACAAGATAAATTCATTATGTATACCAACTTACTTACATGCAAATTCTACTATTACAGAAATAATTTTTTAACTATATACTTATAAACAATTACACTAACATGTTGCATACATACTATTAAAAATAAACATATATTTTTCAAACATATATGAAAAACTAAAATACTAATAAACAAAAATAAAATCAACAGATTACTTACATTTACATCACCTACAACTTTCATGTTAAACCCCTATTTCTGAATTGATCTATTGTCACTATTGTATGTTTCCTTATCACATTGATCCTTACATTCTCCGCATGCAATTTCATTCACCTTACCACTCCGAAAAATGAAATATAAGTTAAACTACATGTTGAAACTCAATAATTCGTAAAAATAAGGCCAAATGGTCTGATGGACCCTTGTACTTATATTAGTTTGTATTGTGAACTCTTTTACATATTATTTTGTCATCTTAACTCTTAAACTCAATTAAAATAAGACTTTTAAATCTCTCCAACTTTGTGTGCAGCTCACTCTCCATTACATAAATGACATGTCATATATATTAATGACATGTCATAATTATCTTCATAAATATTTTTTTAATTATTAATAAAATTAAATAAAAGACAAAATCAATAAAAAAATTATTTTACCAAATAAAATAATGTTATTGTTTCTCTCAGCATTCCTCCACTCCCCCCTAACCCACAATCATTGTCAACATGGCTCCATATCCCTTGTTCTTTTTTCTTCAATGTTTTTTCACACCAAAAAGAGACATCAGTTTATTTAAAGAAATTAAACTGAAATAGAACAACTTTGCAGAAATAGACTGGGGCAATTTTGTAGTCTTCGTAGAAGAAAGAAGAAAAAGCAAAGTACGCATAGTCAAAATAAATCTCAGCGCATTGTCAGATCTGCAGAAAGATGATTGCGCTCATGAGAAATCAAGCAAGTTTCTGTGACTTAAAGGGAAATCAAGCAAGATATGACAACCATTGTTAGATCCGCAGAAAGACGATTGTAAAATTCATCCATGAATTAATTAGCTGGAAAATTAAGAAAACAACTTCAGCACATTTTACCTAAAAAATTGATTATATTCGAAAGTAAAATCCTCAAAAGTAAAGACCCCTAAATTTGATCTTGGCAAGACAATGAGGTTTATGATGTCACCTTTAAAATTTGCATCTAGTTCTTTGCCTTCAAGAAAATGGTGAGGTTGAGGACATTTTCTTCTTCTTTTAATTATTTAATATTTTAAAGCAAATTCATTGCTTCCACTTGCTTATATTTGTGTGATAACACGCACGATGTCTTACTCAGCAAAATCAAAAATCTTATTTTGATTAAGTTTAAGGGTTCAGTTGACAAATAATTAACTAGAATGGTTCACAATACAAATTGATACAAGTACATGAGTCTATAAGATCATTTTGCCTAAAAATAATTTATACAAAAAATAGTTAATAAGCAAATAATAAGTCCATTTATTAATAACTAGACTAACCCCTTCAACACATAAATCTTTGTTGGTTGAAACATCATTTTGACGAGATTTCAAATCTTGAATGATATGTTTGAATACAGAATCCATAAACGCCTTCATTTCACCAAACTTAGCATGTACATTTTTTTCAAACCTTTTCAGGTCATTGTGAACCTAAGAACTTAAGGATATTAATAATTCATCAACCAACATTATGACAGTAAGCCAGTTAAATTTATAACCAAACCTCCACAACTTCTTGAGCAATCTTCTGTGAATCCTTATTAAATGTCACACTTGGATCACTTTCAACATTGTGTGAAGTATGAGGCAAATCTTTGTCATTTAGCCGTAGAACACTTTTACTCTATTCCTTCTCTTTTTGCCTTACAGATCTATCACGTTCACGCTTTTTGTTGATGGTTAAATAGGTCAAAACACTAAGATTTTTTGCCTCGATAGAAGCAAACTCATCATCCATGAACACAACATCTTTAAATATAACTGCACCAGAATAAAATATTATTGCTATAAGCTCATGCAATAAACTTGCATGTGTCACCAAGAAACGAAAAATAAATATATACCTTTGAACACTGTTCACTATTTACTCGTAATTTTTTAGAAAGAGGAATTTCATCCTCAAAATCGTTGTCATGAGGATAATGAACTATTGATAATTTTTCTTTACCCTTCAACTTTGCATCAAAATCAGAATCATTATTTTTTAAAAACTTTGTAGGATGACAATGAATCAATAATGACGCACTCGTTAATTCTATCAATGAATTTGTTGTCACTTCTACAAATTGTGGGAGTGCTACCAACGATAACAACTGATTTGTTAAGCCTAGGACTTTTGTGTGGTTCTTCTCCATCGAATTATGGCGAGTACACTAGTTAATTCAGATGAAAAATGAAAGTGAAGAAGAGAATATGTAAGGTTTAAGAGAGATGAAAAACGAAACTGAAAAGAGAAGATGTAAAGCTAAAGAGAGATGAAAAATGAAAGTGAAGAAGAAAAGATGTAAGGTTAGAAAGAGATTTCTAGGAAATAACTCAGTTATTGATGAATGTATCAATTTTATTGGTACCATAAAAAAGTTTTAGATAAAAGGAATAACTCAATATGAAGAAAAATATTACTACAAAACGTAGAAGGAAATAAAGAATACTTAAAAGTGTGAAAATGAATTTGTAATATTTCTAGGAACTATAACTTAGTTATTGTATTGTACCTACTTTATTGGTACCACAAATATTTATATAAAAGGAATCCCAAGAATAACTACAAAATATTTTAAAAAAATGTGATTGTAGGTGTGTTTAATAAGAGAAAGAATATATGATAAAATTAAATACCTAATTACACTCAACATAATATGACACAAACTACTAACAACCAGAGAGAGAAAATTCTGAAAAAAATAAATAAAATAAAACATTAAATATTTTGTTATGTATGTAATTTAAAAACATAGTTTGTAATTAAATATAGGTATATTGATATTTTGGTAATAAAAGCCTTAAGTAGTATACTTTTGTAAATTTCACTTAATGAAAATCATATCAAAGTATTGTTTATAGCATTACTGAAATAAAACTTTTTAAAAAATAACACCTTATTAATATAGATTAAACTTACTAGAGTCTTCCCTAATATATCTGGTGATGATTTAGGGTGACTCATTTGTAATTTGAATGTTTTAATCACACTCCAAAAGATTCCTATTTCATTGAGGATGAAGCTTCAATTTTTAATTGATTCAAACGGTGGTGTATATTAAAACTAGTTTCATTTAGCTAAAGTTTGAAATATAATACTTTATTTGTATTGAACTGCTCAGTCGACTCTCACCAATCTTTTTGTCTTGTTTCTGTCATTTGGTCATAAGAGTTTATTTTAAGCAATCACAATGTCTTCAATGACATCATGTTCTTCAAGCCTATTTTTGAGTTGATTCTAGTATTCACTTCTTGATTTGTACTTTCACTTAATTGCTAAAACTAGAAATAATTGCATTAACTATATGGTGAAAAAATGAATGAGGCTAACTAGTAGGGGAAACCATCATTATTCTAATGTTAACATTGTATTCTGTAACTAGCTTGCTAGCTTCTTTTTTTTTTACAAATTCTCATGACGCTTATTAAATGTAGCAAACATAACATCCTTATTAAATGTAGCAAACATGACAACCTCTTATTAATGAATGAGGCTTACTGTAGGAAAATATAATAATGTTTTTACAAAATTTAAAATTTAAGTAAACTCAAATCATTCATATGTACAGTAAATAGTCGTTGACTTAAGTAGGATTTAAAACTCTAATCATAATAGCAAAATATATTAATGACATGCAAAAATAAAGAAACAAAATTTTATACATATCAATATGAATCAAATATGAAATTTTCTATTGTGGGAACATGTTAAATGTGCTTGTCAAAAAAATTATCCATGTTAAATAGTATTATATTTTTACATGTATAGTACTCAACGTCCGTCTTTAGAAATAATATTTTTTAAGAAAAACTAGTATTTGTGCCCGCGCGTTGCGCGAATTAAATGTCAGAATTTTAAAATTAATTGTGATATGACTTATGCAAGATTTAAAATATATAAATTCTTAAATTGATTGATCAGAATAATAATGATTAATTAAAAAACTGTAATAGTTATGATAAGAACATTAAGTTTGTTGTTGATGAAATTAGAGGTATTTTATTACTAATATAATTGTATTAATACAGAAAAATTAATTAATCTAATCACCATATGAAACAAAAATTGACGTTATAGTTGCTATTAAATAGAGTAAAAAACCTGATTACTATTTTGTAGTAACCATATTTAGTGAGTTTGCAAATATATATTATTTTTTTATGTAATATAAATTAAATTTATTAATATTTTATTAATAAGTTTTTAGAGTATGTGTATAAATGGGAATGTAGTGGAAAGTTTATAACTGCTATTTATATTTTAATTGTCATTAATAATTATTTATGAAAAATGGTAATATTTAGAATTTTTAATTTGAAACAGTTCATTCAAAATTTTAAATTATAAAATTAAGAAATAAATTATATGAAGTATGTAGTAAGCACATATATTTATTTTATCTTTCATTTCAATGTTGTTCTATCAGCACATAATTTGAAATAATTATTGATAATTTGTTTTATACTTAACAAAATATGTTATTTTCAATTACGTAATTAATTTTCATTAAAATCAAAAAAATAAAATTACAAATGAAGAAAATGAATGAATTTAAGTTTGAATTCAGTAAGAAAATATAATAATATGGAATACGATTAGCACTCATCATTACTTACCTGCATAAAAAAAATTTATATATTCAAAAACATAAAAAAAATATCAAATATGAAGCACAAATCATCTTTCAAAAGAAAGTACATATATTGTAAGCCACGTAAAACAAAAGAAAAAGACAGGTTATGTGCAAAAACTTACCTTCTTATGAATGATAAGGATTATTATTGCTTTGACTCTCCTTTATTGAGAATATTTTTTCACTGAATAAACTAAAGAAAATACCTAGGTATGTTGTTTAATGTACGAAATAATATAATTGAGTTTTTTGGACTAGAAGTTAAGCAAGTGGGCGAGGAATTTTAGGGATAATTAGTTTTGTTTGAAATTTATTTTTATTTTAAAACAAAACAATTTTTTTTCCAAAAAAATGAATGGATAATAGTATAGATTTAGAGATTGTGTAAAAGTAGGTGTGTGTTGGACAACTTTAATACCATAAATTTAAATTTATATATTAATTATTTAAAATGATTTTAGAATTAAATCTTCTAGAGAGTCCATTAATAGAGGAAATGATCAAAATGGTCCTTCATGTATGAGGGTTGTTTTATGTTGATCATTAATATATTTCACATGATCCATATGACCCTTAATGTATTATAAAAGAAGATCAGTTTGTCTCTTAGCCCTAAAAACTAACTCAAAACATAAAAAAATGTTAAACTTAACGGTGGACCCCTTCTTCCTACTTCTTTCTTGCTTATTTCTTCTCCTTCATCTCCTTCTTTTGCTATTTCTTCTGCAAAAAACTATCCCCACCAAAAAAGAATCAAAATCAAGAGAAATATAGCAAAAAAACGCAAATACTTCATTGTTGTAACACCCTTGAATTTTTTTTAAACTAAGACTCGAACTACCCTTCGTAGTGAGTAATTTTTTGCCAATGAATTAAAATTTCTTAAGTTAATAGGCTAGCTCACTAGATGTAGAACCTTGAGTTCTAAAAGAACTAAATTGGAAATAACAAAAATATGAAATTTGGAGAATTAAGCTAGGTATGAATTTTGGGTCAACTTCAAACAACCATAACTCCTAGCACAGGATGAATTAGGTGTTATAAAATATACCTTAGGAAATCTCTTTGAATTATCTTTCCAACACCACCAAGTTTTCTAAGTTAGTGACATATGACCTTTTGAAGTTTGGTCGTCCAGTTAAGGAAAGTTAGCCGAAAATAGTGAGGGGTATTTTGGTCTTTTCCTTACCCAATCAGATTTAATTCCTTTTTAGTAATATTTTGAGGGGTATAATACTATTAGGTTCAGTTTTATAATCCTAATATATTCCTTGGATTTTAGTTGAGAGTTCAAGAAGAGAAAAGAAAAGAAAAGAGGAGAAAACAGGAGAGGACCAAACGTTCGTTGAGATTCTTGCTTGTTGTTGCAGAACTTTGCCACGAGTTTAATCCCTAAGAGGTATCTATGCTTCCATAGTGTTGGGTTTGTTCACCCACACACCAATTATGTTTTTTTCAGTGTGATTTTACTCTAAAAAGTTGACAGATTTAAGTTCTAGATAAGTGCTTTTAAAGTTAATTCTAAATCCTGTTTTGATGGGGTTTTGATGATTTCTTGAGATTAAAGTGATTGTTTTGAGTGGATTAGTGTGTACTTAGGTTGGGTAATTGAATTTAAGGAAAACTTGAGATAAGAAATCGATTAAAAGCAATTTAGGATTAGAAAACGAGAGGCGAAATTCGTCAAAACTTGGCCTGGGAAGTGGCTGGGGCGGCGCCCCCAAGGGGATGAGGCACGCCCCTGCACTGTGCCTATATGCTGTCTCTGAAGTTAGGGGCTGTCCCCCGCGCCCGGTATGCGCCAGGGTCGCCTGCCCCACTCCTTTTTCGTCGGTTGTGTCGTTTGAGCTCATTTAAGTACATGTTCACTCCCTTTGATTCTTATAACTCTAAACTACTTCTAAACACTTAGAAATCGTTCATAACATGATGATAACCTTGAATCAATAATTCAAATTCAAGTAAAAATTAAGAGTTAAGTCTTGAGAGTTTTTATGATCATTTTGAGTGAGTCCCTTTGAGTCCTTTTGAGGAGTCTTCCACAATTTCTAGTATCTTGTTTCAAGACTCAATTAATTGAGCATGAGGATAACGATAATGTATTTATGAGTCTACTTTATCATCACCAGATCCTTCATATCATGAATCATAACTCTTGAATTCATAATTCACATTCAAGAGAGAGTTAAGAGTAGAGTTAAGGAAAACTTTGAAATTTAATTGTAAATCCTTTGAGACCAACTATCAATTTGAACTATGTTTTGAGGAAGTAAGTATGAGAATGAGAAGAGTCGTATACATGAGTTCCTTATTGATATTTTGACCCTTGAGTCTAGTCTTTCATGCACATAAATTTCGCATGAATCCTCCGAGTCGAGCATTCTTGAGATGAGTAGTACCATTGACTCCTTGAGTTCGGGAGTTGTTGAGTTCCAAGTATTGAGTTCTATGCATGGTTATTTAAAACCTTGAATCAAGTCGTTCATGTCCATAATTCGACATGAACCCTATTTCAAGAAGACTTTTTAACAAATTGCTTTAAAACTTGTGACTTGAGCGTTGAGTTGAGAAAGAGTAAAGTTGAAGTTCTATTCTTCAAATAAGTATATGGGGACTAAGTATTCCCAAAGAGACTCAAAATGTTTTCACATTTACATAATAATGGAAAATGAGATTTCCAAAGAGCTTTCGGGCTAGTTTTTAGCAAAGAGATATCACTTTCTAAATAAAACGAGAGAGGAAACTTAGATTTCCAAGATAGTCTTTGGGCTAAGTTTTGAGCACTAATCTTAAATCACAGATGAAATATGTTTTTAAAAAATAATAGCTAGTATATTTTGGAGTAGTATTGAGCACCGATATGGGGGAGAGTTTAGACAACTCACAACGCCCATAAACCATGTAGCCATCATGGGTAGAAAATGGTCATACTTTTTAGATGAACCCTTTTCACATAGACTAGTGGATCAATTAGTAGTTCAGGTCCTATTCCTTTGGCCGGGTATAGGATGCGCTGACAGTGTGTAGATCAATGTATCATGACGATAGATCTTATGTAATGGTTGTCAGTTAGAGAAACTCCCATAGAAGTTATTATATTTTTATATACATCAGTTAATTGTATTTTCATATACATTTCAGAGTTATGTTGTATCCTTGTTATATACACAGAGTTGACATCATGTTTTAAACAACTTTTCTTTATATTGCACTTGTTTGAAACTTCATTTTATTGAAGTGCGTTCAGTTAAGTATAAGGAGTTGAGTATTTTGAGTTGAGTACCTTAAATTGAGTATCTTGAGTTGATGTGTGCTTCATTGAGTCGAGTATCATATCTTTAAAATTGTGTATCGAATCTATGAGTTGAGTATCTAATCTCTGAGTTAGAAGGTTGTGAGTCTTGTCCCGACTTCCATTATTTTCATTTATAGGCTTCATAGATAGACAATAGAGTTTTACAAGTCTTCATTTATTTTGTTAAATGTTTTAAAGACTAAAGTTGCCTTTTATGACGAGTTGTATATATTTTATTATACATTGTTTTCTTTGGACTTAAAGTTTGTATTTAAACTTTTATGAACTTTTATTTCAGTTTTAAGTTTTTGCATGCTTAAGTTAGTCTTCCGCTTGTAGTTAGCCAGGATGAGGGTTCGCTTGGGGACCAACAATGCTTCTTGAGTGCCGGTCACGTCCAGGGTGTAGAATCGGATCGTGACAATTTTAATCAAAGCAAACAAAACGCAAATAGTTATGGGTGAAGAACAAATCAATCCTTTCTGGGCTAAAAAATAATACAAGAAAAATCATTTCTTGGTTCAAATTGGGAAGGATCCAAAGTGTGTAACAAGTCAAACAGGTAAATATAGCAAATAAAAAGTAAATAATTCATTGTAATCAAAACAAAATTGATCTTGATTTTTCTCTTTTTGTCTCTTCATAATTATGTAGGACTTAGAAGATCTTTGTTAGATATAGAATAGGGCAATAATCTCATTTTATCGCTGCAAATATGAACGTCGGACCAACTGATTTCAGTAAGTTTTTGAATCCCACATCAATTACGTTTTTTTTTTCTATTAAGTATAGAGATTTGCTTATTTTCTAATTTTATTTTCACTTTGATGTTTTAGACAATGCACTAGTGACAAGGGCATTGGTAATTGTGTGTACTATCTTCACCATCATGTTTGGTGTTCTTGATCGTGGAAATCAGCTAGGATGGTCTTATCAGGTAGTTATACTTTCTGGTTTCTCTTTTTTTTTTTGGTGCGGATATTTTTTTTGGAGAAGAAATGGCAAAAGAAAAAGACGAAGAATAAGAAATGAGCAAGAAAGATAGAGGAAGAAGGGGTCATCGTTAAGTTTAATATTTTTTTATGATCATATGGATCATGTGGAATATATTTAAGGATCAACATGAAGCAACCCTCATAGATGAAAGACCTTTTTGATCATTCTGTCTCCATTGATACATGATGATTTTGTAAAGTAATTCATATATATAAAAAAATGATAAATATTTTATTTAATTTTTATCTATAAAAGTCATATCTAATCATTATTATTGTCCTTTTCAACTTTTAAAGTTTGAAATTTAAAATTCGAAACATATTTTTACAAATTGAACTTCAAAACGGTGTCGTTCTTGAGTTTATGAAATGATATTTTAGTTAGTTGTGTGTGTGTGTATATATATGTACATATATATATATATATATATATCAGAGTAATATGTAATTGAATGATAGATTGACATACCATGTAATAAAGAACAAACCATTTATGTGATTGACCTTTTTACTTTTAGTTGTGATTTCAAATAATTATAATTATTATGGGCGGAAGCGGAAGTGAGTGTTTTAAAAGTCTGGGGGCGTGAGGCGGAGCGCTTTACTTAGTATAGGGCTAGGCGCAAGCCTCGAGACGTGGGGCGTAATCCCTATCGATCTATAAAATTTCAATTTACAATATAGTGTAATAGTACAAAATTATAAAAATATATCAAAGTTTGAAATAATTACAAACATTATTAATGAAACTCATAGAAAATAAAACTCTTAACATGATTATGCAAGTATAAATAATCTAATATCTTAACTTTTTAATAATAAAAGAATCATTATTTCTAAGAATATTTTTTTTTATCATGCTATACAATTCACCTCCTAAAAGAAAATAATCAATAGAAATTACTAGCATTATAATAGAAACATCATTCCATCGTGAATAAAATAAAATTACTTTCAAATAGATAAATAAAATATGATAACTTTGAGATTTATGACAAAACCATGAAGACCAATGATAAGTGAAAAAGTAATATTTTGTTACGTGATTTTAAAAGAAATGTTACGTAATGTATAATCACACTTACAATGTTATCAAATAGTAAAGATGTGATACTACAACTTGTTATTTGAGTTACTTTCAATCTTCTTTTCAATCTTCTTATCTCTATTGATTTAAAAATTATGAAGTTTCATTTATTTATTCAAGAAGTATGAGGGTCAACAATGTTAACCAAAGATTTTAAAACATAATTTGTCAAAAATCTGTTAGGCGAGCCGCGAATGTTGAGCGTTGGGCGTGCTTAGGGCGTACCGTAGGCGCATATGGCTTACCTTCGGTGCATAGGGTGTAAGTCTTATATAACTAAACCCCACACTTGAGTGTCGAGACGTTTTACTAGAGTCCCGCCCTTGGGCAAGTCTCAACAAAGTCTTTTGAAACACTAGGCGGAACTAAATGGAGCATGTAACTTATTTCAAATTCTATTGAACATATCCTAATTAATAAATGTTATGGGTATGTTTGGTATGAAGGAAAATATTTTCCTCGGGTTAAATATTTTGGAAAATATTTTGCGAATCAACTCATTTTCCTCAAATTTAGGGAAAATGACTTCCTTAAAAAATTAAGGAAAACATTTCCAAACTCTCCTCCAAGAGGTCAATAATGAAACTAGTAAATGTTATACTCAATTGGTATACATTTGGTATATAATTGATATCCAATTGAAAAATTGAATAAAATATGTAATTGAGATTTCAACTAAATTATTCAACCTAAAACTAGTTAATTTGTACCAAATTGATGTATACTTGGTATCGAACTGATATCCCATTGAAAAAAACATGTAATTGAGATCTCAAATGAATTTGCCAACCTAAATAAGTTAATTTTGTATCCAATCGGTATACATTTGGTATCCAGCTGATATCCCATTGGAAAATTGAAAAACCAACATGTAATTGAGATTTCAACTGCATTAGTCAACCTAGAATAAGTTAATGTTGTATCCAATTGGTATATATCTGGTATCCAAGTGATATCCCATTGAAAAATTGAAAAAACGAACATGTAGTTGAGATATGAACCAAATTAGACAACCTAAAATAAGTTAATGTTGTATTCAATTGGTATCCAACATATATCCCACTAGAAAATGAAAAACAATGTACTTGATATTTCAACCAAATTAGATAACCTAAAACAAATTAATGTTGTATCTATTTGGTATCCAATTTTTATTCACTTGGTATCCATTTGAAATTTAAGAACAAAGACCAAAAATAAAAATGTATGAAATTAGTACCCATTGGTATAAATCTGGGGAGAGTAAAGCTGACAATGTAATGTGTTGTAAAGAATTGTTGCAAAAGAAATATACATCACCCAAAAATCAAAACACGTAATTAAAAGTCTAAACTGCAATGTTATGCATGAAGACTAGTGTGTGTATGTCTTCCTTGCCTAAAAAAATAAAATTATTTATACTGAAAATGTATTTCATACCAACATTATTTATGTTTCAGTTCAATACCAACTTCATTTTATAAGTAGTTATAAATTAATTATTTCACATAATTTATATAAAAATTGAATCAATTTCATATCAACATTCCTATATATAAAATTCTGTTCATACCAATATTATTCATGGTTCATTCCATATTCATGTACATAAATTTTAATAAAACAGTATACCATATTTGAAAAGAAATTCACACCGATATTATTCAAACATCATGCTAGATTTCATGTGCACTGTGGCATTTAACAAACGACACTAAAATCAACTAATTGGGCTGCTGATATCAAACCAATTTCATACCAATATCAAATAACACTTCATACCAGTTGAACACCAACATTCCATCACATTTCATACAATATTCATATATCATACATTAATGTCATATTCATACAAATATTATTCAAATTTCATACAATTTTTACATCAAAATAAGTTTCGTAACAACAATAATCATAATATAATATTTTTAACACACAAAAAAAATACTATATTGAATAATTCAAAATTAAATTAAATAAAATATTTATCCTAACCATTTTTTTGCTTTTTTTTTTTGAAATTGAAATTTCTGAGTCCTCCTTGTTGTTCTTCTTGTTGATTGGTTTTGAAGAATGACCAATTTTGACATTTGTTGCTTTTTCCTTTTTTTTCTTTTTAATCTCACGTACGAAATCTGAATTCAAAACAGAATGAGTCGCTTCTACAATTTTTACTATCCTCTTTTTTTCCTTTTGATTTGCATAACTAACTGTTTTCTTTGTTTGATAATCTTCGACTAAGAAGAAGCATCTTTTGCCGGAATTTCATTATTTATTGGCATTGCAGCACTTATCTCTACTTCAAGAGCAGAAATCTTGGTCAACGCCTCTTCTCAAGTAGCCTGCTATCGACAACAAAAGAGTTGATAGAGAGAACAAAAGAACAGAAAGAAAAAATCAGAATTCATATATGACATTCTTTCCTGCACATATAATTTTTAAAATATGTGCTAATTTTAAAACAAATACAGATCCACTTCTAGTGGGGCACAAGTAAGCATTCACTTCTTCCAATTATCAAACATAACAAAAAGTTCATACAGAAAGGAAAGTATGTTATCTTATTTTTTTCCTTCTACATCCATGGGGCTGAATTGCGAGTTCTTCTAATTTTCTTTTTTTAATGAAGAAGACGAACGTTGAACATGATGAGAGAGAAAAAATAGTTCTATGTAAAAGAAAAACGTGGGGGTAGGGGGTGTGAAAACGGGGAAAAAATATCTAAAATGGTGTAAGAGATAATGATAATTGATTCACTATTAAAGTTATCCCTAAAATGGTGTAAGAGATAATAACTAATTAATTAAATTAAATAAATTTAATTATAAATTAAAACTAATCTGTTAATACTTGTAACTAAACTGTTATAAGTAGTACTATAAAAAAAAGTACATCTAAAGACTGTAATATTAAGCCTTAGTAAATATATGGGGTGAATTTTCCTTTATTTTATGTCTCTGGATATTATTCATTAGACAAATATGAAACATATAACCCTATTCAATATATTAATTGAGTACATGATTCATATATTAATTGGTGTAGTATATAGTCTAATGATTAGAATGTTGTCACATTCTTATGGAGAAACATATATTATACTTTATTAGCATAAAAATTAGAAATTATGACAACAAGAGTCTTGTATCTTTGCAAATTCTATTGCGTCCTTCCCATCATGACTTTTACCGAATAAGATGTTGGTGTAATATGCATAAATAATTTGCTTGTAAATTGGTTTCTCTCCATTCTGTAGCACTTCTTTTAAAGGACCAATAACACTTGTTGCCTTTGGATGCAAGAAAATGGGTACAAAAACCCTATTGTTGCTCCCATTAGCAATCACACAATGTTCAACACTCTTGTACTTGTCATACTCATTATTTGAAGTGCATCACCAATATTGATTACTAGAGATCCCTTAACAGGAGGGATATGAATTGAAACATTAGTCTCATGATTTTTCACATACAACCCACCTATATCGTCTAGAAAAAGAAGAGTTATTGTTGAGATATCAGAATGGCGTCCTACTCCAATTGAAAGCTCAGGATTGGGGCGTTTTTGATAGTAATTAAAGTTTATTCTCTTTAAACCCATTAAAATTTCTTCTTTTTCTTCAACAATCTCTCTTACATGCAATCCTTCGATTAGCAACTTCAAAATCTTCCTTGTTACCGTATCACAATTCTTCAAGTATTCAAGTGCTTTTTCCCTTAAAGAAAGCATTCATAGTTATTTCACAGTAAATTTTAGAGGATATTTATACTCATATATTGTTAGATTTACAGAAAGAAATCGACAATTACCTTATAGTTTTGCAGCAGAAGTCGATTGCTCCAAAGTCTTTCTTTGAATCACTAGGAATCAAAAATTGATTCACAAACTAAATGTATCTGACAGAAAAAATTCTCCTTCTTCCTTTTTTTTTTTCCAGATTTGTGTTTTTTGTTTTTTGGTATTTTTTTCTTACATTGCTTCTTTTACCCCTTCACTGTAAAATAATAATTCCTTTTAATAAGAGAGGTTGGGTGGTTATTAGTTTAATAACTATTTGCCCTTTCTTTTTCAAATAAGAGATAAGAAATTCTTATCTCTTATCAAACAATCTCTTGGGTGGGGTCGGGTCGGTCCACATGGGCGACCCACGACCCTAAACTTACATCTCCACTCCGCACATGGTGGACAAGACCCAAGCTAATACAACATCAACCTACATACAATTTACACAACAAATAGTTCGTGCGACCTGTGAGCATCAAGAGTATAACTTTAAGGTTTTCCAAACCCCACATAGGAATTCAATCACATTTGGAAGGAATATACTACTTATATGAGAATTCTATTACTTGAATACCCTAGACTTCATTCACTATTTTAATAGTTACTTATCTGATCCCTCATCCTCTTAATGAAATTAACTCCAGTTCATATTTAACTTTATACACATAATCACACTCAATACCAATATAGTTAGTACAATAGCCGGTTGTATATATAAGTTTATTATTTATTTCTTGTCTTTCCTTTCTACTTGAATCTATCTGTTCCTATTCAACTGCTTTTCTAGTCATACACTGCATTGCCGAATCATTCATGGGTATAAACATGCTAAAGTAGCAACATAGATTGAAACTTCAACAAATAGCAAAAGGTCAAAGGGTATTTCATTGAAAGGTCATTTTAACTTTTTTGGGTCTCACACAATGAAGAAGCAGAAAATATTCTATCATTGACCCATTGATCACTTAACACACGTGGTATGAAACACGTGCTACAATGTTTCAACCTTATACTGATGTATGTGTCTCATCATTTGGATTATCCAACATGGTACATATGTCGATCTAAATACATCAAGATGTTTAACCCTAGTTTCTCTTTCCAGTAAACCTTAAATTCAATTTCTTAGAGAAACATTTGTCTGGCTCATAAAACAAGTCTAATATGGTGGTGAAATTCATCTCTTTACGTTCCTCGACGTAAGAGGTGATTGCTCGTGTGTGAGAGACAATCATGCGACTTGTTCGACACACTTTATTTCTTATAATATATCACATGAATACTACATTTGCACATAAATTCAATAGTTTTATATAGAAAAGAATATTATGACAATCAAGTTATTTTACAATACTGAAATATCATCATATTCTACGCAAACATAGAGCCTTAACATGTTTTTCAAGCAAGTCTTTAGAGATGGACTTCGTAAAAGGATCATCTATCATTTCACACGTAGGAATGTATTGCAAAGTTATTTCTCCACTTGCCACTACGTCTCTCACAAAGTTATAATTGATGTTGATGTGTTTGGTTTTGCTGTGATACCTAGGATCATTTGTGTATGCGATAGCCGCTTGACTATCACAATATAGAATCATGGGACCCTTAGAATTCTTTGCAATACTCAAATTCTCAAAGAATCTCCTTAACCAAACAACTTCTTGTCCTGCAGACACACAAGCCACAAATTCAAATTCCATGGTTAAAAGAGTTGTGCAAGTTTGCTTCTTACTTTTCCATGAAATAGCACCACCATTTAGTAACAAAGCATAACCGAATGTTGATTTTCTATCATCCCGGTCACCAGCCCAATCAACATCTATATAACCTCTTATGAATAAATCAGATCCACTATAACACAGTGTATGATCTGTAGTTCCCTTCAGGTATCAGAATATTCTCTTTACTGCTTTCCAATGATATCTTCTAGGATTGGATTGATACCTGCTAACTAGACTTATGACATAACAAATGTATGGGTGAGTACACATCATAACATACATCAAACTCCCGACAACACTAGAAAAGTAACTCGAGACACGTCTTTCTTTTCTTTTTTCCATTCTTTGGACACATTTCAACGCTTAAAGTTTCACCGCTTGCGAAAGGATTATCCATGGATTTGCAACTATTTATTTAAAAGCGTTCTAATATTTTCTTTATATAAGTTTCTTGAGACAAATTAAAAAATTTCTTTGAACGATTTCTTTGGATCTTAATACACAATATATAATCTGCTTCACCCATATCTTTCATATCAAATGATTTTGAAATCCATGACTTGACAGTTTTGACATACTCCAAATTATTTCCAACTAAAAAAATATCATCTACATAAAGAGAAACAATTACAAATTTTCCATTGGAATTTTTCACATAGATGCAATGGTCTTCATCGATCATGGTGAAATCAAATGACATCACCTCATTATGAAATTTCAAATACAACTGCCTTGAAGATGCTTTAGGCCATAATTTTATCTTTTTAGTTTATAAACTTTCCTTTCTTGACCTTTAACAACGAAACCAACTGGTTGTTCCATGTCGATTTCTTCGTTTAGTTCTCCATTGAGAAAAGTGATTTTCACATTCATTTCGTGTAATTATAGATCTAAATGTGAAACAATAGCTAAAAGTAATCATATGGATGTAAACTTCACAATTGGTGAAAAAGTTTCCTCATAGTCTATTCCATCTTCTTGAGTAAAACCTTTTGCAACCAATCTTTCTTTGTGTCTTTCTATTGACCCAAACGATTTACGTTTAACTTTAAGAATTCATTTATTCCCATCCATTTAACTTTAAGAATCCATTTATTCCCATTCTTCTTGAGTAAAACCTTTTGCAACCAACCCATTCTTCCCTTTCATGTCTCGATAAGGCCTCAGTTACAAAATTAGGTTCATCTAATTCATGGGAAATACAAGGAAAACATAATCCTCAATCTCATAAGATCGTTTAGGTACACCTTTTCTTGTACTCTTACATATTTGACGCTCAGATTCCTCTATAGAATTTTGAGATTCATAACTCCCACTCATACTAGGAATCATTTCTTGATCCATTGAATTATCAAGTATGTTCGACAAAATTACTTGATGTTCTGAATTCATCATTTCATACAAAGGTTCAACTTCATGTATTTCACCCTTTTAGGGAAAATCATTTTCCAAAAATCTGACATCTCCTGATACAATTTGAGTAATACTTCCATCCTCCAGTTCATCAATGAACACATACCCTTTAGAGCGTTCAGAGTACCTTACAAAGATACATTTCTTTCCTTTTGGACTTAGTTTACCAAACTCACCAAAACGATCTTTAATATATGCCACACAAACCCATTGTCGTTGATTATTAAGGTTTGTTTTATGACCAGTCCAAAATTCATAAAGAGTGGAAGACACTGATTTAGAAGGCACTTTATTCAATATGTAAGCCGCAGTCAATAATGCATCTTCCCAGAAAGAGATAGACAAATTTGCATGCGCCATCATTGATCTTGTCATGTCTAATAATGTCCTATTCCTTCTTTCGGCTACACCATTTTGTTGAGGTTGATAAGTAGTAGTTAAATGTCTGATAATACCTTTTTCAGTACATAATTCTTCAAATTATTTTTGACAAAATATTCACGTCCTCGATCGGTTCTTAAAATTTTTATGCTTTTATCTAATTGATTTTCAACTTTATTCAAATATCTTTTAAAGCACTCAAGTGCTTCAAATTTATGAGAAATCAAATAGACATAACTAGAACGCAAATTCAATAAAGGTAATGAAATATGTAGCACCAGACATTGCCCTTACATTCATTGGACCACAAATATCAGAATGAATTAATTGAAGTGGGAACTCATCTCTCTTTGCCTTTCCAAATGGTTTATGCATAATCTTTCCAACAAGATAATTTTCACAAGTTGGCATTTCAATTTTGGTGAAAGGACTTATATGACCTTCTTTTGCCAACCTACTCATTAGATCTTGCCCCATGTAACCTAATATAGCATGCCATGTAATAACATCAACATCATTGTTACTTGAATAACATGCCATTACACAACAGTCAACATAATAGTCATAAGTTGAAGGATGACAATCTAATACGATAAAACGGTCATAACAAAGTCCAAAACCATATAAAACATTATCTAGAGTTATGCTAACACCATTATGACTAAAAAACAATTAAAACCAACGTCTAAAAGAACAGACATAGACACTATGTTTTGTCGAATATCTGTAGTATATAGGAGAGAATGCAACATCAAGGAATGATCACCACGCAAGTCCACTTTGCAAGTGTGTATACCTTTGAATTCAAGCCTAGCATTAATTCCTACATAGACCCACCTTGATTTAGATGAAACTCGATAAAACTCCACAAATGCCTCTCTATCTCGACTCACGTGGTCGGAGGATCCTGAGTCTATAATCCACACAGGATAAGATTCAGTTAGTAAAGAGGTGCTAGAAACACATGTAGCACTTCGAGATGCGTTTAGAAATGCTACCTTTTTGGGCTCGGTATATTCACAAGAAAAATGCCCCAATTCTTGGCAATTGTAGCACTTTATTTTACTTTTGTCTCTCTTATTGAAAAATCGTTTTCCTTTTTTGGAGTTTGATTTTTTTGTTACAGGGTCCTTCTCCAGTCTCTTTGTCTTTCTCATTTCTTTTCCATTTTTTCTTGAGCTTGAAGCTTGAAGATTTTGTACCACTTGACTTTGCCGCAAAAGGCATTAGAAGCAGCTTTAGCAGCACCTAGGCGTTCATCTTCAAGTTCAGCATGACATGCAACAACGGAAAAAGTTTTGATGCTATCATCATGGGTCAAGTTAGCCTTTAAATGTTCATCTGAAAGAACATGACCATCACTCTTGAGTTGAGCTATCGTGTTTGACATCACTCTAAGGTGTTGTTTGATATTCTGATCATAACACTTTTTGTAAGTTTCAAATTTGATAATCAAGTGTTAGATGCGGGTTACAGACATACCCCCATATGTTCCTCGCAGATGTGACCACATAGCATGAGCAGTAGGGAATTCCTCACATTCATGTATGAGGACATCAACTACAGAACTAACTATTATTGTACATGTAGTGGAGTTAGCCTTCATCCAAGCTTTGTAAGCTTCAAGATCCCTTCTGTGTTGTGCAGTATTACCTACTTCTGGTTCATTCAAAATATGATTTATACCTTCCAAAGCATTTTGCTCTTCTAGTACATACCATGTTTTACGACTTCAGATGTTGCAATTATCACCGTTAAGTTTTTCACCTTTGTTTAAGTCATCAATGCTACTTTTTGATGCCATGTCTGTTATTGACATATAATTAGGCAAGAATTTTAATCAATTATGAATGCGACATACGTATTCAAGAAGATTAATTGTCATAAATATTTCATATTTAATGTAAAATCAAAAAGATACGTATGCATCCAATTATCATCTACAAACTAAATATTTAATCAAAATTCAAATCTAATTTCTTAATGTGATAATTAATATGTTGAAGACTTTGATAAAAGGGATTTTTGTAAGTTTAATAACATAATTTGAGAGAAGAACAAACTACATAATTCATATCTTGGAAAAATAAATAAGCCACTAAAGTTTACAAGTAATTCAAAGACTGAAATCGCCCAACAAGTCCTCAAGACAACTAATGTAAACCCTAAAAGGTTGACTGAGCCATATGTCATAATAAACATCAATTAATCTACTACTACAAGGTTCACGGAGAGCGTTTGTTAAAGAAGCTAAGGCTCTCCAATCTAAAATTTCTTTATAATCAGCCAGTTCAACCCATTTTATTTCAAAAAGGTGAATAAAATCATGTGCTGACATATTAGGGGAAATCTTCAATGACTCAAACTCTTTAAGTTTTCTCTCTTTTTCCCTTCGAGTGAACCTTTCATTCCTTCACAGATTTTGTGTCGCCTTTGGGACACCAATATGTATGACTTCACGCCCTCGGAAACATGCCTTACGACGACTTGCTCTCATACCTTGACCCTTTGCTCGACTTTGAGAACTCCCACTTGGAGTAATTTGAGCATGTTTCGGTTCATCCATATTTAAAATGGAAAAAAAAATGAAAATATGGTTAATACCATTTAATGCGACAACGTATGTCACAAATTTCTCGTAGAAGATAAGGAACCATTTAAGGAATTTAAAAGACTAAGAAAATATTTTAAGACCAATTTTCTTATGTGAAAGTAAATAATAAAATAAATATCTTGTTAACATAAATAAAATTATACAAAACTATTGTCTATTTCTCATAAGAAAAATAATAGTTCTTTATGATACCAAAGAAAATGGTATAAGTTTTTTTTTAATTAAAAAATTGGATCATTTTCTCCTTTTTTCTTTTTTTTTCTTTAAAATTTAAATAGTGGGACCATCCTTTTTTTCTTCTTAACTTTACAGAAAAAGACAAAGAACCAAAATTAAGAAATATAAAATAAAATCACATGTTCCAAAAAAAAGAAGTAAAATAGTGGGACCATTTAGTTTTCCTTTTTAATACCTAACAAAAAGGATATGTATTGTCCCTTAAACTCTCTTCCATTTTTTTAAATTTATTTATTAACAAAGAAACAAAAGTTGACCTTCTCAAGTCTTTATCCATCTCAAAGTCTTTTTCCTTTTCAACCTATAAAATAAATCTTTATAAATATTATTCATCCTCTCCCGTTAGATTCATAAACAAATAGAGAAACAAAACAAAACTTCAACCAAATTCAAGAACCACGAGAAAAACAAAAAAATATTAATGTCAGTAAATATTTTCTCTTTTTCCTATTCATCATGAAATTTTCCTACTCAGCATGGAAGGTTGAGTAACAAAAAAAAACAGATAGATAAATTACCATATCTCAAATATCTCGATTCATTCAACTAGAAAATTTTAATCATTATTCAAACAGAGAAAAATTAAACTATGCTCTGATACCATTTGTTAGATTTATAGAAAGAAATTGACGAATTGTGTACCTTATAGTTTTGCAGTGGGAGTCAATTGCTTTAAAATCTTTCTTTGAATCACTAGGAATCAAAGATTGATTCACAAACTAAATGTATTTGACAGAAAAGTTCTTCTTCTTCCTTTTTTTTCTTTTCAGATTTGTGTTTTCTGTTGTTCTTGTATTTTTTTTCTATTACCCCTTGATATAGCGTAGCTTCACGGTATTTTCACTGATTTTACTGAAGAGTTGTGTGTGTCTACAACCTTTTTGTAGTAGTTTTAACAAGTTTTGTGTTCTATTTCACAGAAAAGATGTCCAGGTTGAAAATGCATAAGGTAGCTGAAAAAAGTGCAAAAGTCGACCTACGAAGGCCATCGATGGTCCATCGTTCAATCGACGGACCGAAGGTGGTGACCGTCGATGGGTCATTCAATCTAGAAGTTCAGGGAAATCTAACCGAGTGTGGAACCACGGGATCAAATGACGGTCTATCGATTGATTAACAGACCATACTGGTGAATCGTCGATTGGTTCAGAGAGGGTTCCAGTAACTGTATTTTCAAGATTTGAAGTATGGAGCAACTGAGAAGCATCGACGGACCATAGATGGATCGACGGACTGAACTGTTGGTCCGTCGTTTGATTCAGAGAAGGTGCTATCCAATAGAGCAAAAATAATACCAAGTATGGAATGAGGGAGGAGGTCAACAGACCGTCAATTGATCGATGGTCCGTCAGTGAGGTCGTCGATTGAAGCTGCGTTTCTGGACAAAACTTTCCTTATTTCAATTCCTTTTACTTTAGGACTATGTTTTCTATAAATAGGGTATTGAACTTCGTTTTTGAGGTTAGCTACTATTATTATTGTTCTATTTTGTGTTGGAGATTAGTGGTTGCAAACTTTGGGCAATTAATCAATTTCCGGATTTGGTTTGAAGGTTTTTCTTGCAATTTCAAGTAGAATTTCTGAGTTTCTTCTTCTTATTAAGTAAGTTCATAATTTCTTCATTCAATATTATGAATTATGGTATTGCTAACATGAGTAACTAAATCCACAACTAGGGTTGTGGGAACCATAGTTAATTAACAAAGTAATCCTAGAAATAAAGCAATTCTCAAATAGTTTTCGCATGTATTGATAATTCTTTCGCATAAAAGTCTTTTTAATGATGGTCAATGTTAGAACTCGCGTTGGTGCTACTTGCCGGACTAAGGAGGTAGTTAATAAGAAAAGAATTATCAACATAGATTTAGTGGGATACTATCTAATAGGCTAGCATCGATTGGTGCGAAGTAGTAACTAAGCCGTACATTGATTATGATGTCTAATATGAGGTAAAGGTAAGGGTTAGTAGCTGATACACACGTAGACAGACCAAGGTACGGGGTGAAATTCCCTAGATGTCGAACTAAGGATTTAGAGATACATAACTTACAACTTTACAAGTAAAACACTAGGAAAGGATTGCTATTGCTAGGAATACGACGTTATAAACATGTGGAGAACACATATACCCTAGTCACTCTCACAACTTGATTAAAAATCAACATTTAATTTCTTTTACTCGTTAACTTAGATTGTTTAAGGAATTTGCATAAAACCCTCCCTTTAATTACTTGTTTTCGGAAAGACATTGGCTAAATAGAAGTAATCGTGAATTAAAGTTAAGTCTAAACCATTTTCCTCGTGGGATCGACCCCAACCTACTAGTTGGGTTCTTTACTTGATTAGGACCGCTTATACTTCTATAGAGAGGTTTAATTTGAGTGTATCAAATTTTGGGCCCCATCAGAACTCTTACATTCCCAAACACTCTCTCCCCTAAATTCTCTATTTCTCCATTCTTCTTCAGCCGGTGATCAAGTTCGGGCGCGTATGCTACTCCTTGAAAGTTCGTAGGTGCACACATGCACACCACTACCACTAAAGGTATTTCGATTTCCGTTGACTTTGAATTCTCCTTCATAGTTGTTTACAGAAATCTAGAAGTAGGCCTTGACCTTGGGACTACATTAGTCGAATTTGCATGCTAAAAATTGCGTAGTGATGTCGATGATAGAATATGGTCGTGTAGCATTTTAGTTAGTCTAAATGTTGAGTTTCTCTGTGTGTCTGAAAGTTCTGACTTAGGGTTCCTTAATTTGACCAAATTGGGTGAATATTGAATGAAATCGGAACCTTAGTAATGACGAACTAGTATTGCTTATGTTAAAAGGGCTTGTTCAAACTTAATTGAGTAAAAATAGAGTCAATCAAGGAACTAAAAGTTGGAACTTGCAAAAAGGCCTGAATCCTGTCTCAGGCCAACAGTACGAGGCCCCATCTATGGACAGTTGATGAGGTCCATAGATTGATTCACTATAAAAATCTCTAAGTCTCAAAAGATAGAAGTGGACTATGGTCCGTCGATTGATCGACAGACCATTCTGCACGTCTGTCGTTTCCATTAGAAAATCTATTTTCACCAACTTCTAAAATAAATCTAAGTGTTAGACGACGGAAGTGGACAATGGTCCGTCGACTGCACGTCCATCGTTTCCATCAGAGAAGTCTGCCTTCCTGCCTTTTTTAAATAAGTTCTAAGTGTCAGATGGACCGTCGATTGATAAACGGACCATCGATAGTGCCCGTCGATCTAACTCTGCAACAACAGTCTGTGTTTTTGAGTCACAAGTTTTCTTCGCCCCATTGATTTTCGAGTGTGTAATTATGCTGAGTTGAGACTAAGAACTACTCTAAATGTACCAATGTCTCCTAAGAAGGACATTGTCTACACAAAGAGGGGTAAATCCAAGTCGGTCACCCCATCTTGTCGTATGATTGTAGATTTCCATAATGAGCAAGACCCATCCTATGTCCCTCCAGGATCCACAACGCCAACCGAAGCAACATGAGTCACAAGGGGTACCCCCTAGAAGGTGATTTCTGGCATAGTCACTGCCTCTCAGTCTAATGAGGAGTGCACACTAACCGGTTCACCATCCGGGGCTGCCTCTAGGTCTTAAGGGGGCTCAGCATCCTGGTATGAGTCTGCCTCCGCTACAGGGTCGGCCAAATTCTCGGGGTCAAAAAAGGCCACTACTTCCGGTTCTACCTCTGAAGGAGCCAATAGGTCGGAGGACAAGGACCACCAACCTCGTCTTATGAGACTACTAGTTCAGAGTCTGCACCCGCACCCCGAACTGATGACCCCACACCTATTGCTGATGAACCAAAAAGGTGGTGCATTGAGGGTCAATACAAGGTGTACAAAGATGCGAGGATGTTAAATGACAAGGGGGTGATGACTCGGCTAGTTACAGTGGAGCGTCGAGTCCTCACGGGGAGTTTGTACACGGTCCTTCAGGTGCACAGACTGTTCAATCTGCACAAATTTGATTGGATGGCTCAGGATTTGGGAAACTATATTTAGGAGATCGTCCGGGAGTTTTATGCTTCTTACGTAGCTACTTTCCGAGGTTCTTTAGACAGGCGGGCAAGACCTGCAAAACAGGATCCTCTCACTTACACACTAATCCGTGGCTGCCAGGTTTATATATCTGAGACTACCATGCGTCGGTTCCTTTACAGTTCCACCACCGACCCACAGGTGATAGACAATACTGCAGAGTTTGACTACAAGTGGCAGGTTGTACAGAGCAGAGAGTTTAGGCTGAATATTGAGCATCGTGAGGCGACAAATAAATGGTTGTCTCGATATCTGGAGATCGATGGTGAGAGGTAGATTGGGTGATAGACTCCGAGGGCTGATCAAGAAGGCTACCTCACCTTTGTATCCAAGTTCTTCTGGCTGCTAGTCCGACAGAGGTTATCGCCCACGCAAGCTGATAATGTAGTCACATGGGATAGGGTAGTGTTGGTTGCAGGTTTGGTAGTGCGACTGGAGATAAACTTTGCTCGGGTGCTTATATTGGTAATCCATGAGAGGGCCTACAAGACCTCTACCACTTACCCCTTTACATGTCTTATTTTCTAGTTGTGCAGGGAAACCGCAGTGCCAATTTGGCACTGTGATACACTCTGCAGCCCGACGAGGACAATTGATATAGGCCTCATCAGGGATGAGGCCAATATAGAAGCACCATGCACATGGCCCAGGATTGAGGTGCCGCCACTGGGAGAGAATTTGACGGACACTATAGAGAAAGCCCTAGGGGCTAACCCTGCTGCACCTGACCCTGCTAATCACTCTCCAGAGTCTTCTACCTATGCCGCCAATAGGGCCCCTTGTTCGTCCCGATTCACACCACCATCGGCCACATTGGTCCCTGTAGCTTGAGTCTAGAGGTTAGAGGCACAGAAGGCCTCCCTGCTCTACCACATTCAGCCTTGGATTCAGAAATCCATTGCTGAGGCTAAGGAGAGCATAGAGAAGTGGGTGGCCCAGCAGGCTAAGCAAAAACTTCAGTCGGTCCACCAATGCCTCGATGCCTTCGATCTGTGTGTGCTAGCACGACCAACCCCTACTACTGATCTCACTATGATTCAGGCTGAGCTTGCTAGCTGATGTGGATGCCATCTTGGAGATGAGGGGGACTGATCCATAGAGTGCTCTATAGAGGTAACAGAGGACACGGTTCTAGAAGCCTTGTTCAAAGTCCCTGCTGAGCCTCAACCTGAGCATCGAGGTAGTGCTAAGAGGCATCACTCCATCCATTCCACTGAAGCTGGCGATGAGGGTCGTGCGAGAAAGAGAGATAGGTCAGATCTAGATCGCGCTAGGAGGGCTTCTTTAGTTGAGGAGGAGATACGCCAGAGGAGGGGACTAGAGATGGCGGCTGGAGCATCCAGTTCTGTACTGGTGATCAATGATAGAAGCACTACTGAGGGTGCGGAGGTTGATATGGGCACTACTGAGGGTGAGCGAAGTGTTGATCGTGTGGGTTCTGGGAAACCAGACCCACCCACTTGTTAAGAGTCTTCGGTGCTATGCGCCACATGTTTGTTTCACCTACCACCCTGTACTTGTGATTTCTTATGCATTGGGGACAATCACATGTTTTTTTGTTGGGGTGGGTTAAATGGAAAGTGAGTGTTAGGGTGAAGTCTGAGTAGCCCAACTCACAATACTCTCTTGGGGTTTTCTTGCCTGTGTTCTTTTTCCCCCAAAAGACTGTTTAATTTTCTGTTGAACCGGCATGTCGTAATTTGTACAGATTTTATAATCATGAAAAATGAAGCATGATGGCTGACATAATGATACCCCGTCCTGTATAGTGCTTGCATTTATAGGTGAAAATAAGTTGAATGTGTTGGATCTAAGCATGACATAGAGAGGCACCCACTTCATGACCTTCAACTAACACCTAAACTAGGAAAGCTGATAATCTGATAGTGTAATGAGGTGCCAAGAGGGTATGAGGAGATTTGAGTGTTCAACAGTTGGTACCTAACTAGAACTTGCTCGGTTAGTCCTGTGAAGGTAATCTGTATTAGAAGCTTCATAGGCCTTTGTTCGAAATAACCAATATGTAGCCTAAAAGAAGTTAACCAAATGAAAGAATTGTCCCTTGTTGATCCAAATATGTTGAGCTTGTAATAGACCAATTTTTTGATTCACCAACTCACATTCCCAAGTCTCATGTTTTGGCCCCAGTCCCTCCTTGGACATGTGTACCTTGACATAGGACAAAAGCCTAAGTTGAGGGTGGCTAATGCAGTAAGTGACCTCGTCTTGGCCATGACCCGACTTCGGGTGTTCTGTACCTCAACTTATGGGAAAGCCATGAGTTGAGGGTGGCTATTATGAGTGAAGTCCCCAATAAGGGGTATGAAAAGAGTTGGATGTTGAAAAAATATCTCAAGTGAGCAAAAGATGTGATTATGTGAAATTATCAATTGAGTGAAAAAGAAAAGAAAAATAAAAGAAAAGAAAGAAAAGAGTTTTAAGAGAAAAAGATGCAAAAGAAGTGAAAGTCACATCCAAGAAGGGGCAAAGCAAAGAAGAAAAGAGAAGACAAATAAGGTGGCAAGGGCAATGCATAGTGATAGAAAGCTTAGCGGTAATGTCAAGGAGGGCAAATGTTACTAAAAATGTACCCAAATGTAACACACCTGACCCTGAGCGTACGTTAAAATCTAAGAAAGTCCTACCGTGATCCTAGAGTCTAGTGTGGTGAACCAAAACAGTGAAATAAGGGCAAGCCTATAGTGCAGAGTACTAAATGTATCTGAACTTATTATTGAGAGCGAGTGTTGAACAAATATCCTTGTACCCAAACTTATAATCACTGTCTGAAAAATGAGGATTTCTTTTGAGGTGAGGGCACTAGTTGCAGTATCAGAAAGTTGGTTCTTGGTGAGAGGCAAAACAGTAGAGGTGTCTGTTGCATGGTGAGTTTGTGTCATGATGTGATCCGCATGAGTTAGCTTGTTGAACCTAAGAGCGTAAGCCTGCACTAAATCAAAGAAAGATTCAGGATTGATAGCCTTGTGATTTCGAAAGCTTAAAAGAGTATACTTTTGTACAAATGTTGTTTTGAGTCATAGTAGGTTGCTTGAGGACAAACAACAAATTTAAGTTGAGGGTGTTGATATACCTTGGCTTCACGGTATTTTCAATGCATTTTACTTAAGAGTTGTCTGTGTCTAGTGCCTTTTTATAGTAGTTTTAACAAGTTTTGAGTTCTATTTTACAGGAAAGATATCCAGGTTAAAAACGCATAAGGCAGCTGAAAAAAGTGCAGAAGTCGACCTACAAAGTCCATCGATGGCCCGTCGTTCAATCGACGTACCGTAGGTGGTGACCGTCGATGGGTAGTTCAAGCTATGGGAGAAGATCAGGGAAATCTGACCAAGTGTGGAACCACAGGAGCAAACGATGGTCCGTCGATTGATCGACGGACAGTACTGGTGAACCGTTGAATGGTTCATAGAGGGTTCAAGTACCTAATTTTTCAATATTTGAAGTATGGAGCAACGGAGAAGCATCGACGGACCATACTGTTGGTCCATCATTTGATCAAGGAAGGTGCTATCCGGTGGAGCAAAAATAATTCCAAGTATGGACTGACGGAGGCAGTCGACGGATCGTCGATTATCGACGATCCGTCAGTGAGGTCGTCGATTGAAGCCGCGTTTCTTGACAAAACTTTCCTTATTTCAATTTCTTTTTTCTTTAGGACTATGTTTTCTATAAATAGGGGATTAAAACCTTGTTTTTGAGGTTAACTACTATTATTACAGTTCTATTTTGTGATTGAGAATGTTGGTTGCAAACTTTGGGCAATTAATCAATTTCCTGATTTGGTTTGAAGGTTTTTCTTGCAATTTCAAGTCGAATTTCTGTGTTTCTTCTTATTGTTAAGTAATTTCATGATATCTTCATTCAATATTATGAATTGTGATCTTGCTAGCATGGGTAACTAAATCCACAACTAGGGTTGTGGGAACCATGGGTAATTAACAAAGTAATCCGAGCAATTAAGTAATTCTCAAATAGTTTTTGCATGTATTGATAATTCTTTGGCTTAGAAGTATTTTTAATGGTGTCAATGTTAGAACTCTCCTTATTGCTACTTTACGGACCAAGGAGGTAGTTAATAAGAAAAGAATTATCAACAGAGAGTAAGTGGGATACTATCTAATAGGCTAGTGTCGATTGGTGCGAAGTAGTAACTAAGTCATACATCGTTTATGATGTCTAATATGAGGTAAAAGTAAGGGTTAGTAGCTGATACACACATAGCATGACCAAGGTACGGGGTGAAATTATCTAGATTCCGTACCAAGGATTTAGAGATACATAACTTACCACTTAAAATGCAAAACACTAGGAAAGGATTGCTATTGCTAGGAATACATCGTTATGAACCTGTGGGGAACACATATACCCTAGTTACTCTCACAACTTGATAAAAACTCAACATTTACTTTCTTTTACTTGTTAACTTAGACTGTTTAAGGAATTTATTTCATAACCCCCCTATAATTACTTGTTTTCGGAAAGACATTGGCTAAATAGACGTAATCGTAAATTAAAGTTAAGTCTAAATCATTTTTCTCGTGGGATCGACCCCAACCTACTAGTTGGGTTCTCTACTTGATTACGACCGCTTATACTTCTTTATGGAGGTGTAATTTGAGCGTATCACCCCTTCAGTGAAAAAGAATATTTCCTTTTAATAAGAGGGGTTGAGAGGTTATTAGCTTAATAATTGTTCCCCGCTTTCTTTTTCAAATAAGAAATTCTTATCTCTTATCAAACAATCTCTTGGTTCGGGTTGGGTCGGTCCACATAGATGACCCATGACCCTAAACTTACATATTTGAAAAAGAATAAACACAAGAAGTAGTCCAAAAAGAAGTAGCTTCATCATCAGAATATGGACAAGAGAAAGATAATCTGTCCAGCTCAATGTCTTTTCGGCTTCAGGATTAAAGCTTGTTGCATACCTCACATTACTCGAAAGTGCTTTTGAAATGTATTATATACTTAATACTATTTAATATCAAATGCAAAATAGAGTTTAAAGGGTATATTATTTCTTGATCTTTCATACTGAACACATATTGTTGGACTACTTTTTTTAGTATAGTTTACATGTAAAGATGAACGTAGAGATCAATAACTAAGTTCTAAATTTAACATTTACATATTTTTAATGAATTTATAATTAATACAAATAAAATATTTAAGCAAAATCTGTTGGGTTTCGCATGAGAGTTACTAGCTCCATCTGTGACTCGCCATCTTGGTCTTGAATGCAGAGGGAGGGAAGGGGGGGGGGGGGTCTAGGATTTGGCCTTTTTGGGTGCCATGGGCAGGGTGGGTCTATAGGGTACCGAAGGGGTTATAATGAACTTCATCGACAAAAAGTTATACGATATATAAGGTATTTTTAAATTTATTTAATGTATCTATAGACATTTTGAACATCTTAAATATAAGATTAAAGGTTCATTTAGTTGTTAAGGGAGAATCAAAATTGACCTTGAGGTTTGAAGTTCAAATTCAAGAACTATATTATTATTTTCTAAACTCCCTTAAAAGATTAATTGACAAAAACACGAATAGTAGTAAGAAGATAATTTTTGTATTAGGAACAACGGTTTATTTTAATTTGATAATAGAGAAGGGAACTTGTGTTTAAAAACGAATTCACATGCTAACTAAGTCAACTGTTTCAAACTGAAATCAAATGTTTTAAAAATAAGCATTTAACTTAGTGAAAGTGGAAACTCAAATTCGAACATAAGCCAGTAAAAAGCTAATGACGAAAGAACTAACTGACTGTGTATCTGTGAAGCCTTTAAACAAGTGATATTGATATCAGAAAAAGACCCAAGAAATCCCGATGAACTAAAATATTAAAGCAATAAAAGGGATCCTCTAGAAAGCTAGGAGGCGCACCACCAGTCTCTGAGTGCTCAACCTGATCTACGAAGTGCTGGATGCTGATCCTGGTTACCTGCGTCTGCATCATAAGAAGATGCAAGCCAACTGGCATCACTACATTGAATGTACGAGTATGCGAGTTGGAATGCTAAACAAGACATACACTTGAAAGGAACAAAAGAAACAAACATGGTATCAATTGAATTAAACTGAACTGATTTCAATATAAAGCAATATAAATAAATGCAGTACAAAGAAAATCTTTAAAACATGGTTTTCACCTCTGTGTATTTAGAAATACAATAATAACTCTATTTGTATGCAAAGATACAATATAAACTCTGTTTGTATCTGAAAAAGAAATATTTCTAATGTAAATAAAAATACAAATACTAATTTCGGAGTTTCTCTAAATGATAACCACCACTTAAGAGCTATCGTGATGATATAACATTTTGCCTCACGCTGCCAGGCCTGTCCCATACCTTTCCATGACTATATAACCTAAACTACTAAGTCGATCCACTAGACAATGCTAAAATGCACTAAGGAATCATCTAGAAAGTATGACCCTTTTCTACCCATGGTGGCTAAATGGTTTATGGGGGATGTGAGTATTCTAAACTCTCCCCATATCGGTGCTCAATACTACTTCCAAAATATGATGCTAGCTCTTATGTTTTTTAACAAAACACACTTCTTTCTGTGATTTGAGATAGTTGCTCAAAAACTTAACTCAAAGACTATCTTGGAAATCAAAGTTTCCTCTCTTGCTTTATTGTGAAAGTATTTACTCTAAAATTGAAAACTATCCTAAAGGCTCTTTAGTGAAAAATTAGCTCAAAGGCTCTTTACTGAAAAAACTAACTCAAAGGCTCTTTACTGAAAAACTAGCTCAAAGGCTCTTTGGAAATCAAGGTTTCCTTTCTTATTTAAATGAGAAAACATTTGAAACCCTTTTTGAATTCATAGTCCCCATATACTTTTGAAAATGAACATCAATATTTACTCTTTACTCTTTACTCAACTTGAACTCAAGTCTTAAAACAAAGTTAAAACGTTTGTAAAACACTTGAAAAACTCTATGAACTTCTCTTGACTCGACTCTTAACTGATTCTTGAATTGAATTATGGAATCAAGGATTGTGATTTGTGATAGTAAAGATCTCCTGTTGTTTAGGATTGTTTTTAGATAGTTAAACATGAGAAAAGATCAAGAAATCACTGTCTCGAAGCAAGTTCGCGACGCGGAGATGTATTAAATTATTTGATCGAGAATTAACTTTTAAGGAAGAGAGTTCCATGACCTCACACGATGTGAATATAATGGTACACTTTTGAAGAACAGGTTCGCGTCCAGTTTCTGCCCGATATATTCCTTCTTCGTTTTCTAACCCCAATTCGCCTAAAATCGCTTCTTTTCCTCAAACTTCCTTAAGATTCACATACCCAGTATATATACACAAGAATCTAACTCAAACAACTCAAGGAAACAACATTTTAACCTCAAGGAACTCCTCAATCTAAACTTAACTCAAGAACGAAGGCCAATTTCAAGAACACCATTCAAGATTTATCAACTTTCAACTTTCTAGAACAAACTTCATTGAAATAAAAATGATTGGCGTGTGGGTGAATGAAATAAACACTATTAAATACTCACATACCTTGTTGGGATCACCCCTTAATGAAATCAACGATCAAACTTGAACGATCTTGACAATTCTTTCTTCTTCTCCTCTTGTTTTCTCTTCTCTAATAGCTCTAACTCATTTTCCAAAATCGTAAACTGACTAGGATCAGTTAAGACCCCAAAAAATTAAAAAAATGAATAAAATAATTGGGTAAGGAAAAGACCATAATTCCTTTCTAAAATCCGGTTTAGACTTTCCTTATTTGAATAGCCCAACTTCAAGTGGACATATCTCACTCATACGAACTTGGAATCGCACAAACTTGGCGGCGTTGGAAAGATAATTCAAAGATCATTCCTAATATATCTGGAACACACCTAAATCATCATGATATATGATTTATGATCATTTGAAGTTGACCAAAAACCCAAACTTAACTTAACCAATTTCCAGATTTTTATTATTTCCAAAAAACACTCTTTCTAATTTTTAGCTCTTTCTAGTTATGGGGTGTTACAATAAATCCCCCTTGGGAACATTCATCCTCTAATGAGATTACTCTTAGTAGATTAAGGGAGTAAGATCTAACATGTAGTTTAAACTCCCAACAAGTAAAGCAAACACATCATGCTAACTTGTAAATAAAATGCCAACTAAAGGATTAGTACCTTAATTTGGAACTTCTCCGGATTTGAAGAGATGTGGATATCTCTTCTTCATATCCTCCTCAACTTCCCAAGTAGCTTCCTCAACAAATTGGTTCCTTCAAAGGACTTTGACCGATGCTACTTCCTTAGTCCTCTACTTGCGAACTTGGAGATCTAGAATCTGAACATGAATCTCATCATAAGATAAGCTATTATTGATCGCAATATTTTCAGTTGGTATGATCAATGAAGGATCACCCATGCACTTCTTCAACTTGGAGACTTGAAAAATCAAATGAACCGCTGCTAACTCTTGTGGTAGCTCCAACTCATAAGCTACATTACCTACCCTTATCGATATCCATTCAGGACTAATATAAACCGGGGGCTAAGTTTCCCCTTCTTACCAAATATCATAACACCCTTCATGGGTGAAACTTTCAAGTAGACCCAATAATCTACTTCAAACTATGTCTCTCTTCTCCTAACAATGTAGGATTTCTGACTAATTTGTGCCGTTTTCAATCTCTCTTGTATCACTTTTACCTTCTCCATAGATTTATAAAATAAGTCTGGTCCTATTTAATCTGCTTCAAAAACTTCAAACTATACAATATGATATCTACATCTACTCCCATAAAGATCTTCATAAGGAGACATTTGGATGCTAAAGTGGTAACTATTGTTGTAAGAAAATTTGATAAGAGGTAGTTCATCATCCCAATTACCCTTGAAATCAATCACACAATCTACATTGATACCTCAAAACACCATCTCCCCCTTGTTCAAAAGTCATCATTTTTTGCTTATGATCACTTGCCTTTTATTCAAGCAATAAAGGATCTTGGTGTTGCTTCTCTTTTAATTTTGACACTAATGATGATTCAGACCCATTCATCACCATTACTCATCCTTCTGTGGAATCCATTAGTCAAACTCCTAGTCTTGCAAGTCTATGCACCTCTTTTGCTAACTCTTTCTTATGTTCCTCAAAATGGGCGGTACTACTCATAGACAATCTGCCAAAGGCATCATCAATAACATTAGCCTTACTTGGTGTTACACCTCGTAAATCCAATGACTTAGGATAGGGCTATATGTGTAGTTTAATGAATTAAAAAGGATTGTAAATATCTTAGAGGTCCTATCTTATGCTAACCAACTTAGTTTGGGAAGAGAGGATGATAAAAGATTTAAAACGACCATAACGTCTGGTGAACTAGTAACCTAGTCTATAGTAGTGTTAGTGCTAGTGGGATGGATTAAAGGAGGTGTGTTAGATGATTGACCATGATGAAGTGATGTACATATATATAGGTACCTAACAAGGGCTTAAGGGGTCAAGACCAAGGGAGGAGTGCCAATCTTGAGGGGAAAGACAAAGCCAAAGGCAAAGGCTGCCCAAAAAGGGAGGCTACTGCCTTAACCTTCACGGGCATGACCACGACTCATGGTCAAGACCAGAGGCAAGTGGGGAGATCGTGAAGTTTTCTTTGCCAAAGAAAATGGTGGAAATTTGGACTAGCTACTTTGCAAGGCACCACGAGCCACTTTACGACTCGTGGTGCACTTGATGACCCACCTATCTTGGTCGTGAACTTCACTTGGAAGTTTAGAGAAAGGCCAAGTCGGGGAATCTACTGCCTAAGTCACCATGAGCCACTTCACGACTTGTGGTGCACTTTATGGGAGAGGAAATCTGGTCGTGAAATTGCCTTAGGTGTTTGGGAAATGGAGGATTTTGGGTAGGTTACTGCCTATGTAACAACCCTAAAAAATGAATAAGATAAATACATAAGGTGTCAAGAATGCTTGCGATTAGACCAAGGTTCACACGGATTGATACGCGTAGAAACACACCTCAGAACCCTTACTACGACCAAGCCAACTAACTTGGGGAGTTAATTGAGCTTGGAAAGGTTGGAACCAACCATGTGAGGCTCTCGAAAATGAAGATTTAATCGAAAGAGTCTTTACCGGACTTAAAAGAAGAAATCTTGAGTTTTGAGGGTCCAGGGGTAAAATGGTCTTTTCCAGGCCAAGGGTAATATTGTAATTACCCTAAGGAAATTAATTAATTAATTTAATTAAAAGATCAATTCGGGTTGGGGCGACCCGAAGTGACCCATTTTCGCAAACAGGATGTCACTCGGGTTCGAGCCCCACTAGAAGCAATGAATTTATGATTTTATTTATTATTTAAAATTTGATTTTTGTAAGGGCAAAATGGTCCTTTCATGTATAATTAATTGAATCAGATTTTAAGTATTAAGGAGAGTCCTAAATTGACTAAGTCATCATCTAATCCTAAACTACTTCTCACGTTTCATTCTCTCACGTTTATCACCTCTTCACGCTCAAAAAACTCTCTTGTTCTCTCTGCCAATTAACGTGAAGAACAAAAACTTTAACTACGGTTCTTCACACTTGAATAACACACGAAAATATTTAAGAAAAAAAAGTAATCAAAATCGTTAAGGCAAAGAGAAGTTGTCCGTCGAGTGGTGTGGACGTTGACGAAGCTTGGACTGATTTTGGAGAAGGTTGGGCAGCAACTCCACGTTTGAACAAGCAAAATTAAGGTATGGGTTTCTTCTCTCTTGGTCCCTTTCCCAAGAGACCCCTTACGATTCAAGATATTCACTCCGAAACTAGGGTTGTTTCCCCGTTGCATGTCCTTGTCACTAGCTCCCAATGATTTGTAGGTTGGGTTTTGTTTGCTTGTAGATTTAGGTATATGTGATGTTCTTGTGTTGAATGTGATTATGTTTATATACGTGAAGTCACGAAAATGGTAACCAATGTATAATCGAAGAAAGAAAAAAATGTGTGTGTGTGTGCACGTTGGCAGCGAATGTATTCACTGTAGGAATTATGAATTTACATGTTCAATCTTTGTATCTTAGGTGTAAAATTTGTACACAATGTTATGTTCATTGTAATGAAATATGGTTGATTGAATAACAATCTTTTAGCCAAATAAACTAATGAAAGATGCGCCTAAAAAGGTGTTAAAATGATTTATGAATGCACCCATTGAATCATGTGAAAACGTTGATGAAAATGAGTTGAAGAATGACTAAAATTTCCAGCAACTATGCAATATAAAATTAGGCTAAAGCTTAACAAAGAATTCTGGAAATTAATACATTTTAAAGAGGTGAGGCCACCAAGATTCGAACCTGTGACCTCACCCTTTAGCTACTGGTTTCGCGAAAAGGAAAAAAAGAAAATGGGGCTGGGGGGATTCGAACCTGGCTACTGGTTTGGGAAAGGAGAGGAAGATGATTTAATTAAATAAATAGAGTCGTGGGATTCGAACCCATGAACTCTAGATAGCGAGTGAAGGAAGAGAAAAATAAAGAAAAGAAAATGTGAGGCGTGGGAATCGAACCCACGACCTCAAGGCTAGAAATGGAGAGGAGCGAAATAATTAATAAAACAAGTGAGGCTGTGGGAGTTCGATCCCACAACCTCACTGCCACTCGCCTAAATTAATTAAAAAATAAAGTTAGGAGGCTGTGGGGGTTCGAACCCACCACCTCACAGCCTCAGCGAAATTAAAGTTTAAATAAGGAGGCTGTGGGGGTTCAAACCCACAACCTCCCTAGCCAAGCGAATTAAATAACAAAAATAAAAGAGGCTGTGGGGGTTTGATCCCACAACCTCTTGGTTTAGGCGAAATTGGGCAATGAAATATTAATGAAAAATAAAAAGAGGTTGTGGAGGTTCGAACCCACAACCCTTCGGCCAATTTAAGAGGAAAATTAAGTAGAAAATTAATGATACGATGTTAATGTTGGGATTTAATCTAGAGTTCTAACATTATGAATATTAAAAATAAAATCAATGAAAAATGTAAATGATATCCAAGTGATTCAAACTTGGGTTTCCTTGCCCAAACTTCCGTATTGAACATAAGTCATACGTGAACAAAATATCCAAGAATAATGCCACCTACTTAGATCGAAATCAAGATCTTGGCATATATACAAGATACATAAGTCTTGTACTACATAATCTTTGGAATGTATGAATCACTTAACGAATTATGAATGAAGCCTCATGGCTTGTGTGTATAGACTCATAAGTCTAGCATACGTTTAAAAGTAAGTGAACCTAAGATGTATGTACTGAATGATGAAATGAACTATGAAATGATGAAACCCTAGAAGGGTTAAGTAAGGGTAAGAAACACACCAATGGCCAAGTATATTGGCATATGATGAAATGAACATTCACGTAAAATGAGGTGAGTAATTATGAAGAGTAAATGTGCTAATGACAATGAATGTGGTTACAACATGATATGAGGCTAATGCAAATGATGAGGGCAATCTCAAACGAGCCTAAGTAAATGTTACCAAAATGTACTCACCTATGAGAGTGTAAGATAATGAAGAGACCAGTCTCTATGAACACTCTAATGAAAGTATTGAGATTAACACACTTAATACTAATGATGAGATGAGAAATCATCTAATGAGCTATGATGTCCTCATACTAGAAGCCAGATTCCATGACGTATGAGACGAATGAAATGGAACTTTATACTGAGCACCGATGGGCTAGCTATGATCGGTGATGCCTTCTTTCGGAAAGGGCGGAGGTTCACGTAACTCTCATGAGATGAGACTGTCCGGCTTGCCGGGTATGGGTCTCCTTATATCTCCTAGTCTTCGAACCTAGACTGCCAATATAGGGATATGGCGGGGTTAAATTCCCATGTACGCTAGCATATTTTTGGGTCACCTTGGCCGGTGATTCCACCTCTATTCGGTATGGGGGAGACACTGGATTTCATGATGCTCACATGATCTATGTCGGTTAAAGTTAAAGTTCCCAATGAATGAATGAGGCCATCCTCAAATGAAGCACATAATGAAATGAATGATACCAAAGGTGTTAGGATAGGATAATCAAGAGGTGATCTAGACTCAGGTAATGACATTAGGTTATTCTTGATCATTGCACAGCAAACCCGATGAAAGTCTTAAACTACACCCTAGGTATAGCTGGTGTTCACACTGGCCTATGAATGAAATGAAATGAAGTACGTATAAATGAATGAAGCAGACTCTGTGTTTGCTAATGAAGACTCCCTAGTTGATGTCCCATATGTTGAGACCTCATTTTGGAAATCTTAATGTCAAGTCCATGATTCCAAGGTCTCATGGATTATGAATGAATGATATGAAAGAAGCTATGAGTTCTATGTTATGTGCTATGATATGTGCTATGATATGTGCTATATGTAAGCTGTTATGTGCTGTGTCCAATATGATATTTATGATGATACATGTTACTCTCATGGTATGACTTTCCTAATCCAAATTTGGAAAGCTCATTGACTTTCCTAATCCAAATTTAGAAATCTCACTGACTTTCCTAATCCAAATTTGGCAAGTCCACTGACTTGACTTCCCATAATCATGTTGTTAGGAAAGAGCTATTATTTCTCATGCATGTCCTTGCTGTGTGCTTGCATATACCCATATTTAGTACAAGTGTGTACTAACCCTATACAACTATACTATTTTAGGTGCAGGCACAGGTGGACGATAGAGCTACATGATCATTGTTGCAGTTATCCGGACGTCCAACATTCATCCGGAGTTGGTAGGTCCTCATTCTTTAGAGGATGCTACTGTCTTATATTCTAGCTTAGTTTTAGAGTTGAGCTAGTGGAGCATGTTCCACTAGCGTTTCTTTCCTGTTTTTATTCAGACTTTGTATTGGTGCCATTTTGGCAATTATACACCTATTACTTATTGAACTATTTCTTTCAGTTGCTTATCTCTTAATGTTAGATGGTTGATGGTGAACAATTATGAAATGATAAGAATGTTTAACAAGTATGTTAAGAAACAAAAAGTTTCAAATGTTTCGCTAAAATTAACCTAGATGAAGTAAGAATGACGTAAGTAGGCTTGTTTGCGACCTCTGAGAAGTCAACGACGCCGATCTCGTCTGGGGTCTAGATTTCGGTCGTGACAAAGTTAGTATCTAGGTTAAATTCCGATAATAATGAGTACACATCAACCATATTGAGTAGTTTCTAAGTCATGGTAGTGAAATGGACCACTATACTGGATTAGAGACTGCATGATGCGTAGGAAAACTTCCCTTCTGATCTTATCGTGCTTCTCCTAAAGTTTAATTTCTTGGTGTTATGAGCGTGTCTAACATCAATCTTTGTTGTTTTCAGAGAATGAATACTAGGAGGACTATTGGTCAGAGGAGAGGAGGTGCAGCTGCTGGGAACAATCAGGTTCAACCCCAGGCTCCAGCTGAAGGAGTGGCTATGCAGTTAACCCAGCTGGGTTGACTGATGCTGAGGTGAGGGCATCTCTGGCCCAGATGGCACAGGCCATTACTATGCAGGCGCAGGCTATGACTGCCCAGGTCAACTGGCAGGATGTTCAGAGGGAGAACCCACCGGTTCGTAGCATGGCTGACAGACTGAGAGACTTCACGAGGATGAATCCTCCTATTTTCACAGGGTCTAAGACTTCAGAGGACCCTTAGGAGTTTGTGGATGAGGTGCATAAGATTCTGGTGGCTATGGGGGCCACAGATACTGAGAAGGCTGAGCTGGCTTCCTATCAGCTCAAGGATGTTGCACAGACTTGGTGTAAGATGTGGCAGGATAGCCGAGCTTTGGGCAGAGTTCCAGTCACTTGGGAGCTTTTTAAGACAGCCTTTCTGGAGAGATTCTTTCCCAGAAAAATGAGGGAGGCCAAGGTTGAGGAGTTCATCAACCTTAAGCAGGGATCTATGACAGTCAGGGTGTATTCCCTGAAGTTTGTAAAGTTATCCAGGTATGCTACTTTCCTTAGTATCTAACAACAAGGATAAGGTGAGTACTGAAGTTTGTTAAATTATCCAGGTATGCTACTTCCCTTGTGTCTTACAGCAGGGATGAGATGAGCAGTTTCCTCACAGGAATCAATGGAGATCTGGAGGAGGAGTGTCGGTCTGCGATGCTCCATGATAATATAGACCTCTCCAGGTTGATGGTGCATGTCCAGCAGGTAGAGGACAGCCGTAAAAAGAGGGGCATTCGTGATGCTAGGAGGGCTAAGCCTCAAGATCAGGCAGGTCCCAGCCATGGAGGCCATAGAAACAATTTTGGCGTCCGTGAGCAACCCAGGTTCAAGAAGGGGCAACAGAGTTCTGGGAACTCAATTTTTCAGAGGAGTACATCACCTAGAGGAGGCAGACCTGAGCCCAAGAAGGGCAATGGAGGTGATATGCAGCGTACTAAAAAGAATTGTGCTAAGTGTGGCTGAGCTCACAGTGGAGAGTGCAGACAGGGCACTAATACCTGCTTCGGTTGCGGTAAGAGTGGGCACATGGTTAGAGACTGCCCACAGAACAGAGGTCATGCTAGAGGTTATGCTCAGCCTAGGCCTAAACCACAGGGTGCAGCAGCATCCGAGCCTCCTAAGAGGATTCTATGCCCTGAAGGGCAGGGAGGAGCAGGAGAAGTCCGCTGATGTGGTCACATATATGCTGCAAGTATTCTCAACTTCTGTTTATACTTTACTTGATCTAGGGTCTACGCTTTCCTTTGTAACTCCTTTGCTTGCTCTCAGTTTTGAGATATTGCCTGAAGTTCTGTATGATCCTATAGTGGTTAGTACACCTTTAGGAGAAAATGTAAGAACTGATAGAGTATACAAGGGTTGCCCAATAGTGATAAGTGGTAAAACTATGCGTGCAGACTTGGTTGAGTTACCCATGGATGATTTTGATGTTATTATTGGCATGGACTGGCTTCACAGTTGTTATGCTTGCTTGGACTGTCGTAGTAGAGTAGTGAGATTTCGTTTCCCTAATGAAGAGGAGCTAGTCTGAGAGGGGTACAACTCGAGTCGTCCTAACCTCTTGATTTCGAACCTTAAGGCCAATAAAAGGATGTCCAAGGGGTTGTTGTGTCATCTTGTGATTGTTAATGATTTAGATCATGACATTCCTTCCATAGACTCAGTGCCTGTAGTGAATGAGTTCTTAGATGTATTTCCTGATGATTTGCCTGGAGTCCCTCCCCCTCGAGAGATTGATTTTGGTATCGACTTAGAACCCGATACTAAACCAATTTCAATTCCTTCTTACAGAATGGCTCCAGCCAAACTCAAAGAGTTGAAGCTGCTGTTAAAAGATCTCACTAATAAGGGTTTCATTCAGCTGAGCATATCCCCTTGGGGCGCTCCAGTGTTGTTCGTGAAAAAGAAAGATTGAACCCTTAGAATGTGTATAGATTATCGGCAGCTCAACAAAGTCACTATAAAGAATAAGTATCCACTTCCCAGAATAGATGATTTGTTCGATCAACTCCAAGGGTCTAGTTTCTTCTCTAAGATTGATCTTCGTTCAGGGTATCATCAACTTAGGGTTAGGGATGGAGATATCCCAAAGACAGCCTTTCGTACCCGCTATGGTCACTATGAGTTTCTAGTCATGTCATTTGGTCTCACGAATGCACCTACTGCATTTATGGATCTCATGAACAGAGTCTTCCGTGAATACCTTGACTCTTTTGTCATAGTATTCATTGATGACATTCTCATCTACTCTAAGACCAAGGAAGAGCATGAACAGCATTTGAGACTAACCTTGCAGGTACTTAGACAACATCAGTTGTATGCCAAATTCAGCAAATGTGAATTCTGGCTGAGATCAGTGACCTTCCTGGGTCATGTTGTTTCCGATCAGGGCGTGGAGGTGGATCCCAGGAAGACTGAGGCTGTGAAGAACTGGCCAAAGCCTCTTACTCCCACTGATATCCATAGCTTTTTGGGATTGGCTGGTTACTACCGCAGGTTTGTGGAGGACTTTTCTTCCATTGCTGCCCCATTGACAACTTTGACGAAGAAGAAAGCCAAGTTCGAGTGGACGGAGACTTGTGAGAGGAGTTTCCAGGAGCTCAAGGACAGACTCACTTCAGCCCCGATGCTTACATTGCCTAAGTGTGGTGAGAATTACACTGTTTACTTTGATGCATCTAGGGTTGGTTTGGGTTGTATTCTTATGCAGGTTGGTAAGGTGATAGCCTATGCGTCCAGACAGCTTAAGGTTCATGAGAAGAATTATCCACTCATGACCTGGAGTTGGCAGCTATGGTGTTTGCACTCAAGCTATGGAGGCACTACTTGTATGGAGTGCATGTGGATGTATTCACAGACCACAAGAGTCTCCAGTACGTGTTCACACAGAGGGAGTTGAATCTAATCAGTGGAGATGGTTGGAGCTGTTGAAGGATTATGACATGAATGTGCACTACCATCCAGGTAAGGCTAATGTTGTAGCTGATGCTTTGAGCAGGATGAGCATGGGAAGTACAACCCACGTTGAGGATGAGAAGAAGGAGTTGGTGAAAGATGTACACAAACTGGCCAGACTGGGTGTGCGATTAGTTGACTCTACTAGTGGGGATGTTTCAGTTCATCCTAGTTCTGAATCATCCTTGGTAGTTGAAGTCAAGAAGGGTCAGCATCTAGATCCTGTGTTGGTGGAGCCGAAGGACTCAGTGTTGATGAAGATGAATGAGTCTTTTGCTTTGGGAGGTGATGGCATACTTAGGTACTAGGACAGGCTGTGTGTACCAGATATGGATGATTTGCGGACCAGGATTGTTGCAGAGGCCCATGGTTCCAGATATTCCATACATCCAGATTCCACCAAGATGTATCATGATCTTAAGCAGATTTATTGGTGGGATGGCATAAAGAAGGACATTGCAGAATATGTGGTGTCCTAGTTGTCAGCAGGTTAAGGCAGAGCATCTTAAGCCTGGCGGTCTGACTCAGATTATTGAGGTTCAGACTTGGAAGTGGGAGGCCATTAATATGGAGTTCGTGGTTGGTCTTCCGAGGACTAGGAGGCAGCATGACTCCATATGGGTTATTGTGGACAGATTGACTTAGTCTGCCCACTTTATCCCTGTGAAGTCTACTTACAGAGCCGAGGATTATGCGAGACTGTAAATTGATGAGATTGTGAGATGACATGGGATTACTTTGTCTATTATTTTAGATAGAGGAGCTCAGTTTACTTCACATTTCTGGAGATCTTTCCAGAAGAGCTTGGGCACGCAGGTAAGGCTTAGCACTGCCTTTCATTCTTAGACAGATGGGCAGGCAGAGCGCATTATTCAGACATTGGAGGACATGTTGAGAGCGTGTGTGATTGACTTCAGAGGTAGCTGGGATGACCATCTGCCCTTGATAGAGTTCTTGTATAATAATAGCTATCACTCCAGCATTGGATGGCACCGTTTGAGGCACTGTATGGTAGGAGGTGTAGATCTCCAGTTGGGTGGTTCGAGGTTGGAGAGTCATCCATTTTGGGTCCAGAGATCATTCATGAGGCCTTAGAGAAGGTCAGAGTGATTAGGGACAGGTTGGCTACTGCTTATAGTCGTCAGAAGTCATATGCAGATAACAGGAAACGGCCTTTAGAGTTTGATGTTGGTGACCAGGTTTACTTGAAGATATCACCTATGAAAGGGGTGATGAGATTTGGTAGAAAAGGAAAGCTGAGTCCGAGGTATGTTGGGCCATATGAGATCTTACAGCGTGTGGGTGATGTGGCCTATGAGTTAGCATTGCCTGCGGAGCTAGCTTCTGTTCATCCAGTCTTTCATGTCTCTATGTTGAAGAAGTGCCTAGGTGATCCAGCATCGATTCTACCTGTTGAAGGTTTGGGGGTTGGTGAAGACTTGTCTTATGAGGAGGTACCTGTTGAGATCTTAGATATACGGGTAAAGCGTCTGAGGAACAAGGAGATTGCCACAGTGAAGGTATTGTGGAGAAATTATCTTGTTGAGGGTGCTACGTGGGAGGCTGAGGCCGACATGAGATCCCGCTACCCTCATCTTTTCAGCTCTTTAGGTTAGACTTCCTACTCTTAAGTCTATGTTTCCTTATTTCTCCGTATTTTGTTGCTATAGCTTGACTATGCATAGTGATTTTGTTATGATCTGACTGGCATTACGATATGTAGTGGTAGTGTCATTCGGGGATGAATGTTCCTAAGGGAGGGATAAAGTAACAACCCTAAAAAATGAATAAGATAAATACTTAAGGTGTCAAGAATGCTTGCGATTAGACCAAGGTTCACACGGATTGATACTTTTAGAACCAGACCTCAGAACCCTTACTACGACCAAGCCAACTAACTTGGGGAGCTAATTGAGCTTGGAAAGGTTGGAACCAACCATGTGAGGCTCTCAAAAACGAAGATTTAATCGAAAGAGTTTTTAGCGGACTTAAAAGAAGAAATCTTGAGTTTTGAGGGTCCAGGGGTAAAATGGCCTTTTCCAGGCTAAGGGTAATATTGTAATTACCCTAAGGAATTAATTAATTAAAATATCAATTTGGGTTGGGGCAACCCAAAGTGACCCATTTTCGCAAATAAGGTGTCACTCGGGTTCGAGCCCCACTAGAAGCAATGAATTTATGATTTTATTTATTATTTAAAATCTGATTTTTGTAAGGGCAAAATGGTCCTTTCATGTATAATTAATTAAATCAGATTTTAAGTATTAAGGAGAGTCCTAAATTGACAAAGTCATCATCTAATCCTAAACTACTTCTCACGTTTCACTCTCTCACGTTTATCACCTCTTCACGCTCAAAAAACTCTCTTGTTCTCTCTGCCAATTAACGTGAAGAACAAAAACTTTAACTAAGGTTCTTCACACTTGAATAACACACGAAAATGTTTAAGAAAAACAAAGTAATCAAAATCGTTAAGGCAAAGAGAAGTTGTCCGTCGAGTGGCGTGGACGTTGAGGAAGCTTGGACTGATTTTGGAGAAGGTTGGGCAGCAACTCCACGTTTGAACAAGCAAAATTAAGGTATGGGTTTCTTCTATCTTGGTCCCTTTCCCAAGAGACCCCTTACGATTCAAGATATTCACTCCGAAACTAGGGTTGTTTCCCCATTGCATGTCCTTGTCACTAGCTCCCAATGATTTGTAGGTTGGGTTTTGTTTGTTGGTAGATTTAGGTATATGTGATGTTCTTGTGTTGAATGTGAATATGTTTATATACGTGAAGTCACGAAAATGGCAACCAATGTATAATCGAAGAAAGAAAAAAAATGTGTGTGTTTGTGCACGTTGGCAGTGAATGTATTCACTGTAGGAATTATGAATTTACATGTTCAATCTTTGTATCTTAGGTGTAAAATTTGTACACAATGTGATGTTCATTGTAATGAAATATGGTTGATTGAATAACAATCTTTTAGCCAAATAAACTAATGAAAGATGCGCCTAAAAAGGTGTTAAAATGATTTATGAATGCACCCTTTGAATCATGTGAAAACGTTGATGAAAATGAACTGAAAAATGACTAAAATTTCCAGCAACTATGCAATATTAATTTAGGCTAAAGCTTAACAAAGAATTCTGGAAATTAATACATTTTAAAGAGGTGAGGCCACCAGGATTCGAACCTGTGACCTCACCCTTTAGCTACTGGTTTCGCGAAAAGGAAAAAAAGAAAATGGGGTTGGGGGGATTCGAACCTGGCTACTGGTTTGGGAAAGGAGAGGAAGATGATTTAATTAAATAAATGGAGTCGTGGGATTCGAACCCATGAACTCCAGATAGCGAGTGAAGGAAGAGAAAAATAAAGAAAAGAAAATGTGAGACGTGGGAATCGAACCCACAACCTCAAGGCTAGAAATGGAGAGGAGCGAAATAATTAATAAAACAAGTGAGGCTGTGGGAGTTCGATCCCACAACCTCACTGCCACTCGCCTAAATTAATTAAAAAATAAAGTTAGGAGGCTGTGGGGGTTCGAACCCACCACCTCACAGCCTCAGCGAAATTAAAGTTTAAATAAGGAGGCTGTGGGGGTTCAAACCCACAACCTCCCTAGCCAAGAGAATTAAATAACAAAAATAAAAGAGGCTGTGGGGGTTTGATCCCACAACCTCTTGGTTTAGGCGAAATTGGGCAATGAAATATTAATGAAAAATAAAAAGAGGTTGTGGAGGTTCGAACCCACAACCCTTCGGCCAATTTAAGAGGAAAATTAAGTAAAAAATTAATGATACGATGTTAATGTTGGGATTTAATCTAGAGTTCTAACGTTATGAATATTAAAAATAAAAGCAATGAAAAATGTAAATGATATCCAAGTGATTCAAACTTGGGTTTCCTTGCCCAAACTTCCGTATTGAACATAAGTCATACGTGAACATAATATCCAAGAATAATGCCACCTACTTAGATCGAAATCAAGATCTTGGCATATATACAAGATACATAAGTCTTGTACTACATAATCTTAGGAATGTATGAATCACTTAACGAATTATGAATGAAGCCTCATGGCTTGTGTGTATAGACTCATAAGTCTAGCATACGTTTAAAAGTAAGTGAACCTAAGATGTATGTACTGAATGATGAAATGAACTATGAAATGATGAAACCCTAGAAGGGTTAAGTAAGGGTAAGAAACACACCAATGGCCAAGTATATTGGCATATGATGAAATGAACATTCACGTAAAATGAGGTGAGTAATTATGAAGAGCAAATGTGCTAATGACAATGAATGTGGTTACAACATAATATGAGGCTAATGCAAATGATGAGGGCAATCTCAAATGAGCCTAAGTAAATGTTACCAAAACGTACTCACCTATGAGAGTGTAAGATAATGAAGAGACCAGTCTCTATGAACACTCTAATGAAAGTATTGACATTAACACACTTAATACTAATGATGAGATGAGAAATCATCTAATGAGCTATGATGTCCTCATACTAGAAGCCAGATTCCATGACGTATGAAATGAATGAAATGGAACTTTATACTGAGCACCGATGGGCTAGCTATGATTGGTGATGCCTTCTTTCGGGAAGGGCAGAGGTTCACGTAACTCTCATGAGATGAGACTGTCCGGCTTGCTGGGTATGGGTCTTCTTATATCTCCTAGTCTTCGAACCTAGACTGCCAATATAGGGATATGGCGGGGTTAAATTCCCATGTACGCTAGCATATTTTTGGGTCACCTTGGCCGGTGATTCCACCTCTATTCGGTGTGGGGGAGACACTGGATTTCATGATGCTCACATGATCTATGTCGGTTAAAGTTAAAATTCCCAATGAATGAATGAGGCCAGCCTCAAATGAAGCACATAATGAAATGAATGATACCAAAGGTGTTAGGATAGGATAATCAAGAGGTGATATAGACTCAGGTAATGACATTAGGTTATTCTTGATCATTGCACAGCAAACCCGATGAAAGTCTTAAACTACACCCTAGGTATAGCTGGTGTTCACACTGGCCTATGAATGAAATGAAATGAAGTACGTATGAATGAATGAAGCAGACTCTGTGTTTGCTAATGAAGACTCCCTAGTTGAGGTCCCATATGTTGAGCCCTCATTTTGGAAATCTTAATGTCAAGTCCATGATTTCAAGGTCTCATGGATTATGAATGAATGATATGAAAGAAGCTATGTGTTCTATGTTATGTGCTATGATATGTGCTATATGTAAGCTGTTATGTGTTGTGTGCAATATGATATTTATGATGATACATGTTACTCTCATGGCATGACTTTCCTAATCCAAATTTGGAAAGCTCATTGACTTTCCTAATCCAAATTTGGAAAGCTCACTGACTTTCCTAATCCAAATTTGGCAAGTCCACTGACTTGACTTCCCATAATCATGTTGTTAGGGAAGAGCTATTCTTTCTCATGCATGTCCTTGGTGTGTGCTTGCATATACCCATACTTAGTACAAGTGTGTACTAACCCTATACAACTATACTATTTTAGGTGCAGGCACAGGTGGACGATAGAGCTACAGGATCATTGTTGCAGTTATCCGGACGTCCAGCATTCATCCGGAGTTGGTAGGTCCTCATGCTTTGGAGGATGCTACTGTTTTATATTCTAGCTTAGTTTTAGAGTTGAGCTAGTGGAGCATGTTCCACTAGCGTTTCTTTCCTGTTTTTATTCAGACTTTGTATTGGTGCCATTTTGGTAATTATACACCTATTACTTATTGAACTATTTCTTTCAGTTTCTTATGTCTTAATGTTAGATGGTTGATGGTGAACAATTACGAAATGATAAGAATGTTTAACAAGTATGTTAAGAAACAAAAAATTTCAAATTTTCCGCTAAAATTAACTTAGATGAAGTAAGAATGATGTAAGTAGGCTTGTCTGCGACCTCTGAGAGGTCAACGACGCCGGTCTCGTCTGGGGTCTAGATTCCGATCGTGACAGCCTAGCACACCAGAGACAACTTGACGGCTCGTGGTGCACTTGACAGGCAAGGGGGCATGATCGTGAACTTCACATAGAGTCTAGAATTGGTGGACTTTTTTGGAGGCTACTGCCTCACACTTCATGAGCACCACCATTAGCCGTTAAACTCTTCACGGCTCGTGAAGTGGGGCGTGAAGACTTGACGGGGTTTCAAGTTTGAAGTCAAGTTGGACTTCTATTTTAAAAGTCTAACTAAGTGAGGTGTGTTTTGGGTATTTAAGGGGCTTAGTATATACTGAATTTAAGTTATTTAGAACGCAATTCCCACACACACAAAAAAAAACTCATTGAAAACCCAATTGCTCTCACCTCTCTCTAAATTCTCTCTCTACCTAAACATCCATTGAAGAACATTGAAGCTCCAAGAAGAAGACCAATTCTCCAAGTTTTCTACTCAATTTCGTGGATAAAGTCTTCATTAAGGTATGTATTCTTTCATTCTTGGGATTCCTTTCCCCAAGAGGTCCCTTCAAAGATGTTTTTCAAACCTACCAAGATCTAGGGTTTTTCTCTACACATGAGTCTTCTTTTAAAAACAAAATTATGAATCAATTATGACAAATTATGATTGCCTAGGGTTGTTTAAGTGTATAATGATGGTTAATTATTATTGTTCACTTGATATTCCTTTAGACCCATGTTCTTCTCATATTTCATATATCTTGGATTGTAATTGGTAAATTGTTGAGAGTGATATAATATATCATTTGTTATATTGGTGATAATTGTGTATTACTTCATGAATTTCCTTATATCATGCATTGGTTAGATTTTGACCTAATTACTTAAGAACCCAAGAATGTCCCTCTCTTCTTAACCCTAACTCTTGATTTATGTTATTCAGTGACTAGAGATGATGTAATTGTCACAACCCGAGACCACACCCTAGAAGTTAGGGCACAATCTCGGATTGTAACCAGCGACTCGACCTCTCGGAGGTCTTATACAAGCCCTTTCCTATCATTCATTGCGTATACATAGTGAAAAGTAATGAGGAATGAAAACTTTTCACAAAACATATCATAGTCTTTAAAAACTCTTTCATATAAAAGTAATAGGAAATACTCACAATCTCATCATCTTAGACACAAGAATATTTGGGACACAACCCATACGAATTAAAAAACATAGTACTACTAAGTCTATTACAATACTTTATTAAAGAAACATAATAGAAATATACGCCCTCGAGTCAATGAGGACATACTTCAACTTCAATTGAACTATCTTCTTAATTTAACTCTTCTTCCCAAATATGCTCATCACCTGCCAAGAACTATATAGATAGATAAAAGCATGGATTAGTACAACCACATGTACTAAGTATGGCATAATGCATAAAAATCATGAAAACGGACATTTATTGGAAATATGCATCTTTTCATTTAAATATCATATTATAATCATAAGAACAACATTTATCAACTTGAAACATATAAGAAAACATTTAGCCAAACTTCATAATTTTTGAAGCTACTTTACAGTGACCTTAACTCACTCTTACAGTAAATTTCTTCACTGTACAGTGAAGTTGCAAACCTTCACTTTAGACACCCTTTAGCATGTAATTATTCCACTCAAAGCTATCCTAAGATTCAATTAAGTCACATAAAGAGAGACCGCCCATACACCCTCTCTAAATGTGCTTAAACGAACCTCAAGATTACTTATAATGAGTCACATACTCACTCACAAAGCATCACAAACATCAAAGTAAGATTCTTCTACCAAAGGTGATTCTAAGTCTCACTTGAGTGAGTTCTGAAGCAACCGCCCATACAATCCCTTACACACACACACTCAAGAGATCCTATAGACTCCCAATGATAGAATCATTCTCACTAAACACACCAACACATAGATGATATGACATTTTCCTTCCAAAGGCTATCAAAAGACAGACTTAAGTAAATCAAGAAGATAATGTCCATGATTGACCTCTTAAAGATTACCTAAATAGTCCTTAAGACTACCTAAGTTTAAATCATGTCTAAAACACCAAACATCTTCCCTAACTAGAGTCATTCTCAAGACTTCCAAAGATAAGACATGAAGAGATCATCCCTTGTGCCCTCTTCAAACTTTAGCTAAGGAATACTTAAGTCACTTTAGATTAGGTAACTCATTCACTCACATACTTTATAACATAAATCATCAGTTCATTACTTCATTAGTTCATTAAGAGACTCATACATCACATAAAGGACATTCAAATAATGGTCTTGGAGAAGACCTAGGGACTCTCACTAACATCTTCAAAGACAATTGTGCAATGTCTAGATAGCGTCCCATACCACCACCTAAACTTCATAGAACTCCTCTAATGCTAATAGGTATCCCATATGATGAGAATAAGCAATAACCTACATAGACCATGGTAGCAAAACATGGAATGTGAAGTTCTATCCTACTCCGATGAGGTTGTTCTACTTGCCAATGGTAGAACTTGGACACATCCCATGTAGGCACATGGTTAAGGAATATGAAGGGCATTCTTTGTAATCTAGTCTCATACTTTAACTAGAACTACTTCCCTTACCATACTCACTCGGTGCTAGCCTTCGTTCTCATAGATTAAATCACATTTAAGGTTCATACAAATGGGTCCTATATCATGTTCATAACCCAATTACATTTACCCTACCAAAGCAAGGTCCACTAGGGCTATCTCACTATGGCAACAAGAATCTCATCATGACTTTCCTAAGGATTTATGTGATTCCGTTCCATCCAACCAACCTTAAGTCCATTATTCATTACATGAAGGATACCATTATGGCTTTCGACTTCAAGTTTCATAATCTTACCACTAGGATCAAGGTTTCACATAAAGGACCCTCTTATCATCATTCAAGGTCTCACCTATAATTCATTCATTCAATACATAAGACTCTTTAGGTTCCTAATTCAACACATCAGATATTCATGTTCATACAAGTATCAAGTAAGAGACATAAGTCTACCTAAACAAGACACAACATTACATCAATTTAGCACATATAGCATATCATCTTTAAGACACCTAGAAATGATCCTTAACATCATTTAGTTAACCTATTCATTACCTTAACATCATCAACATAATCATTATAGACTCATATAGCCAAGTTACGAACAACCATGTAACAACTCTAAGACTACATACTTTACACATAGTCATAGCATAACATGCTTACCTAAATAGTATAAATAGTCTAGCACATACTTCCACATATTGTTAGATATGATCATACTTCACATAATCAACTACAAAAATAAACATAATACTTCAAGTAGTGCTGACAAGGCCATGATTATCAATATCCTTAAAATAACACCGACAAGGCCACATCAATTCACATAACACCGCCATCATAAGTGGACCAAACCAATCACAACATAATTGAAATCTAAATAACATTAAATGAGAAGAAATAGGGCAGCATACCACCTCTTCATCCTCAAAACTTCAAGCCAATACCAAATCATCCAATTCAACCTCATAAGACCCTTACCCATGGCCATGAACATCAATTCAATACATAAACTGTAATACTCAATGAAATATAAACCAATTCAATATAGATTAAACAATATAAGAACAATTAGATAACAATTGAATACAATTCTTATATCATTACAAACCCCATAAGAAACTACACATTAATTCATAAACATTAGACCAATATCAAGTAACCCATAAATTAGTCAAAAACTAGGGTTCATCAATTACATGGGTTCATAGATTAATTTAGTTAAAATAATATTAATAACAACAATTCAATCACTAAACAATGATTAAAAACCATTAACACAAGAACCCATGGTAGATCATGAAATAGGTCAATTCATCTTTTGAAAACATTAGAAAACAGCTTTGAAAGTTGGGATCCTTGATGAAACGAGTTTCAAGGATCAAAAACCATACCTTAATGAATATAATTCTTAAATTTAGTGAAGAATCTCCACTCAATTTGTCACACCAAGCTCTTCCTTGACTTTGGACTTCAATGGAGTCTTGAGGAATATCTAAGGGATTTTGGAGTTTTAATTTTGAAGAATGAAATCTTCTAAGTGCTATGACTTATAAACACCTTTAAAATACCCAATATACCCCTTAGGAACCGCCAAATTCTTTATTTTGAAGTGGGGTGAAATTACAATTTCACCCCTTAACTTACATTGAAGCTGCGTGCAGGACAGACCCATCGACGGTTGGACAGTCGACTGACCGTTTTTCCACAAACGGACCGGCCTGTCCTGCCGTTGGTTGGATCAGAGACTCAGCTAGGGTCTCCTCTCACCCAATACTAAGTCCCAATCAATGAAACCCTACCAACGGGACATCGATTGACCCACTGGGCGTCGACTGCCTCCATGGTTTGGGCTGTCTTGGGCAGTCTTGGCACCTATTGGGTCCTTCCTCAAGGACCCTTGGATGGTCCTTGGGGATGTTTGCCCAGACGTTTCCAGCCCAAACATGACTGTATGTGGGTTTAGGACCTCTCACATGAATTTCATCCAAAACGAACACGTAAAACTCGATGAAGCATGCCTAGACACACAAGGTAATTTCAAGGCACATCTTTCGATTGCCATGGACGTTCTTGAGTGTTTGACCTCCAAACTTCTCGAAACTTGACACACTACATATATACATCATATTAACTAATTTAAGGACTTCAAAACATCATAAATCAAGCATAAACATATAGAACCACATATGAGGCACTTAGGTGACTTAGTCGTCGAACGTCTTGGTCGTCCCTTGATGTTTGACTTCCAATGCACCTAATACTTTAGAAACTGCCTCAATACCACATAATAGACCGTATTAGGACCTTAGACCATCTTAACAACAATGTTAGGCTCTAGTTCACCTATGTCATTTTCGGTATCTTACATTCTCCCCCACTTGGACAACATTCGTCCTCGAATGGCACTTGCCACTCTTCGAATACTTCCAAGAATAAATACTCAAATAGCATCTCATGAACAAAATATTCAACACATTATCAAGGAGAAAACATCAATTTCCCATAATCTTAAGATTCACAACACAACAAGAACTTAGAATACACTTCTATAAGTTATTATGTTACAAAACTCACCTGATTTATTCCAAATAGCAAAAAATCATTTTATATTCATTATTATACTCATACAAATCAGTTCTAAGCACATTACAAAAAATTTTAGACCAAAGAATCAATTAGTCAATTTTTATAAATTTTCACAGTGAAGAGTGCCAGTGCTACAGTGATTTTAGGACAATTTTCAAAAATGCAATTTTAAGCAATTCATGATATAGACATGCTAATATGCAAGGTAACATCATATAAAAACCTTTTACAACATGCTCGTAGCTCAATAAAACACACAATGCAAGAAGTTAATGAAATTCAATTTCAACCAAACTCCTAAACATCATGCACATGCAACAACTAGCACATCTATCTAGCCATACTCCCCCACTTAGAATGGACTCATATTACAACAAAAGAGATAAGACTTACCAATATCATCATCACTCTCATCCGGCTTCTCTCCTCTAGTCCGGAGTGCATAGGAATGCCTCCTTGTTGGAGCATCATCCTTTGGAACACTAGGATCAACTTTCTTACCCTCTTTTCCTCTAGAAGCAATGTTAGGACAATCTCTCACCTTGTGTCCATATTTTCCACATCCAAAGCAATTACCGGTAACCAATAGACACTCACCATAATGTTTCTTATCACAAGTTGCACATGTAGGTTTGCCATCTTTGGAACTACCTCTTTTCTCAACCTTGAATTTCGCACCCCTAGATTTTTCTTGAGTTTGAGCTCTCTTTTTGAACCTAGGTTGCACTTGATCACTAGCACCACTCCTTTTCAAGTTTCTTGACATTCTTTTAAGTTTAGACTCTTCAATTGATTGTGAATACACCATGAGTCTAGCTAAAGTCATATCATCATGTAGCATAGCCGTACGATATTCTTCCCTCACTAAGTCGACGACACCCATCATAAAGCGACTCATTTCATCCCTTGGATTAGACACTATAAATGGTGCATATCTAGACAAAGTTGAGAACTTCAAAGAGTATTCCTCAACACTCATATTGCCTTTCTTGAGATTGATAGACTCTTCTACCTTAACCTCTCTCCTCTCACGGGGAAAGTACTTGCCTAGAAAAGCTTCCTTAAATTCTTCCCACTCAGTAGGTGTCACGACCCGGATTATGGAATCCGAATCGCCACCAACGTTGTTGACCTCTCAGAGGTCGCAGACAAGCCTCTCCTTGCATTCATCACATTCATATGGTTAATTTTAGCGGAAAATTTAAAATATTTTATATGTATGAAGTATACATAGACTTCATATAGTGGTTACGTGTTACATCATATACTAAGCTCATCATAAACGAAACAACCATCTACTATTAGAGAATAAATTCAAACGAAATATGAATCTAGTATAATAAATTGCCAAAATGGCCTTACATCCGAAAGCTTTGAAAACAAACTGTGAAAGAAACGCTACGGACAACATCCACTAGCTATGTCTATAACTAAAGCTAGACTAAGCTGTAGCATCCTCGAAATAGAGAGGACCTACCAAATGGTCTGAAGAACGCTGATGTCCAAACCTGTTGCGATGAGTCTTCAATCTGCTCTTTGACCTGCACCTAAAAATAGTAAATAGTAGGGGTTAGTACACCACTTGTACTAAGTATGGGTGTATGCACACATACACATAATGCTATGCATGATCAATGAAAGCTCTTCCTAAGCAACATGCCATTTCTGGATAGTCTAGTCATTAGACTTTCCTAATTCGTTAGTTGTGAATTGTGGTATGAGTATGATGTATTTTAATGCATTCAAAGCACACAAATCATTTTCTATATGATTACAAGACATTAATATCATCAACATAATTTTAGAATAACTCAGGCAAAGATTTGAAAATTTGATCAACCCCAACCCGAGAGCTCACATTCTCGCACTTAGTTTTATTTTTAGTCTTTTTCTTCTTCTTGTTGTGTAGTTCAATGATTCCTTTAGTCCTATGTTTTACTTACAAGTGCAATGATTCATTGTAGTCCCATACCCACAATGAATCAAGTAAGTAATTTAAGGACTAAGGAATGAAGGAATGATTTCCCTACCTTATAGTGAGTCATTCTTTACACTATATATTCATTACGTTTCATAAGCCAATCTCTATTGGTCATGCCATTTATTTCATTACTTTGATCTTAGGGAAGTTATGAGGTATTTAATTAGCATTACGTTTATACTTCCCTTTATTGGCATCATATAAGAAGTCATTATAAGCCAATCTTATTTGGATTTGCCCATTATTTGCTGAAACTTCATGAGTGTGACATTGGCAATTGACATTTTTAGGCTCTTCTTCATTGCTCACTTTTAACATACGTTCCATCATCATCATCATTCTCACTTTCATAGTGACATCATTAGGAATAGGATCATGCGAGCTTAACATGAAATCCAGTGTCTTCCCCACACTGAAAAGAGGTGATTCATTGGTTAAAATGAATCTAGATCATGTGAGCTACTCATGAAATCCAAGGTCTTCCCCACACCGAAAAGGGGTGATCCCCGGCTAAGGTAAATCCATCTCAAGTGTTCACTCCACACCAAAAAGAAGTGGCTCACAGCTATAGTGAACCAAGAACATATAGTGAGCATTAACCGACATAGATCATGTGAGCTAAACATGAAATCCAGTGTCTGCCCCACACCTAAAAGTGGTGGAATCACCGGCCAAAGTGAAACCGAACATGCCTAGCTCGCTTAGGTGGAAACCACTGGCTAGTTCCTATGTTGGCTAGACATAGTTCGAAAACTAGGGACTTAATGAGACTACTTATCCACCTCGGTGGTAGCCTCGTCTCATGAGACTTACACGTGCAAGCACATGCTTATAACTAGTCTATCGGTGTTGTCCTCACTTTCATTATCTTCTTTATCTTTTAGAGTTGACTCAAGCATTATGGAAGCTTGATTCTAGATTGAGATTTGCTTACTCTTTTGATGACTTGTCATCCTTACTTTACATTGATGAAATGTGAATTGTCCTTACATATCATCCTTACTTTACATTGATGAAATGTGAATTGTCCTTACATATCATCCTTACTTTACATTGATGAAATATGAATTGTCCTTAAATATCATCCTTACTTTACATTGATGAAATGTGAATTGTCCTTACATATCATCCTTAGGTGTTAATGAGATTGGTCTCACACGTTCTAACACCTTCATTCGTGAGTATTCTTTTAACATAGTAGCTTAGGTGTAAGTAAGACTTGTCTCACTTTCTTTAACACCCCATTCTGGTCACTTACTTAGTTTAGACCCCTTTAATTATGTTATAACTCACTTTACTTCTTTACTTTAGTGTAGTAGATTCATTTAATCATTTATGGACGATGAGCACTTCTTTCAATGAGTTACATATGTTGATAGTTCATTCTTTTAGAGCATGTTGGGATTTGTACCAATGAATGACATGCCCTTGGTTATGGATTCATTGAATTACTTTAGAAGTGCTTATAATATCATTTTATATTCTAACTACACAAGATTGACATATGATTAGTATTGGCATAAACAATGGGGTATAGATTACATAACCATCTTTGTTGGCATAGGCCAATTTTACATTCTTTCATGCTTTGTTAGATATGTATATTATTCATTAGCCAATCTTTTAATCATTTACATAAGCTCATAGCCATTTGCACGCATCCTTTTTGACAAAGTAGTGTTAGCCAATTTTATTGGCATAAGCCAAAAAATCACTCAAATTATGATTTCATGGAGATCTTTTTAGCCAATCTTAGTTCATGACTTTAGGCATAATGTTTTTAAGCATCTTGGACAGCATCATATTAACATTTGATGAACATAACACCTTTATAAGTCACCTTAACAGTAAGTATGAATTAAGACGTCACACATCACACTTAACGTTCATGGACGTACCTAACATACTCATCGATTCTTAATTCATGTTTTACACATTTAACTTCATACGATTTCAATATCATAGGTTCATTCGATATTCATAATTCAAGGACAATAAACGTTAAGAAAAGCCAGCACCACATACCAACAACATGATTTCTAACCTATTCAACATTGCATCGAAAAGGATACTAGGGACAAGGGAATTCGACGAGAATATAGGAACAACCCTAGTTTTCAAGATCTCATGAATTGTTCGAAAGAAAGTTCTCTTGGAGAAAGAAGTCCAGGAGAGAAACCTATACCTTGAGTAGAACTTAATCTACGAAGATCACCTTGAACAAGACCTTGAAGAAACCTTGAAATTGCCCTAGAACGTCGATGGAACTTTTCCGTTTTAGCGTTCTTCGTTTACTGCTTCGTTCTTGCATCTTTGTTCTAAGTGATTTGATCGTGATTTTTAGGTTTAAGAACTGATCTTGAATTATAAAACTTAGGTTTAATAATTTAATTTAATAAACTAATTAATCAATTACCAAAATGCCCCTCCTAAGTTTACTAAACATAGGAGAATATTGACTTGACAAAAAATCTGGAAATTGGTGTTGACTATGGTTTTGGTCAATATTTTGACTTTATATTAATTAATTAAATCCTCAATTTAATTAATTTAGGGACCTAGGGTAAGTACTAAAGTACCCCTAAGTCATTGGAATCATAATCAAACCTTTACGACCATCCTAGGTTAAGTACTAGGATGTTTCTTGAATTATACTAGGTTAGTGTAAGGATTTCGTTTTGACCATTTAAACTAATTAATTAAATTGATAATTTAATTAATTAGGTGACCTAAGGTAATTACTAAAGTACCCTTAGGTCGTTAGGACCTTAACTAATCCTTTGTATCATCCTAGGTTCGGTACTAGAATGTCCCTTTCTTGTCTTAATCGAAATCTGGAAATTTTCTTTGTAGTTTCGGTTTTAGCCCTTTTAAATTAATTAATTAAATTGCTAAAGTAATTAATTAGGTAACCTAGGGTAATTACTAAAGTACCCCTAAGTTGTTAGGACCATAACCAACCTTTTGGACCATCCTAGGTTAGGTACTAGGTTGTCTCTTCAACTAGTACTAGGTTAGTGTCAACCCGGATTAGTCCTAGGTTATCAGGTGCACTAGTGGGTACATTTCGGTTAGTCCTAGGTTATTTATCTATTTAGGACAATTATTTAGGACTTAGAGTTGGTTAGGAAATTAGGCCCCACATGGAGGGACCTGTCCGCACATGCTGCCCCTTAACTACCCTAACCGAATTCGGTTAGGGTGGTCCCCTCCTTATGGCCGATTCCCACAAGCTTTGCCCATGTGCTTGCACATGGGTTGGTTGTACTTTCCTGACTAACTATTCTTGATGTCCTATTTGGAATATTTACTTATTGTCCCAAGGACCCTCACCATGTCCTTGGGCACTGCTTAATTTACATGATCATTTTAAATGGTCATGTGCTATGGTACTAGGCTTGACACTTGGATTCCTAGTACCTAATGAATTGTGTTGAGGATACATATTCACCGTACTTATTTTTAGCTTATGGTCTTCCTTGCAGGTACATTTCTTGAACAATGAATCTTGGATTGGGTAGGGCAACCCAAAAATGTATTTTTCTTGTTCATATAGAGAAAAATTGGCTAATGTCCCTTAGCCAATTTTTCTATACTATGCCCAATATTTCTCAATATTGTGCATTGGGGTGCCTATGTACCCCTATTACGTATTCTTAGAGACTTACTGGGCTCTTCATTAGACATATGATTTTCTGGAATATTACAATAGGATCCGACTCCACCGGCCTATTATCCTTCCATTGAGTGTACTATATTTGAGAAACATCCCTCAATTGATACTAAGCCAACTCCGCCTTCTCCCTAGATGTAACCCTCATAGAACTCAACACCTTGTACACACCATCAAGGAACTCTTGGGGATCTTCATCTACCTTAGAGCCAAGAAAGATCGGAGGATTCATCCTCACAAAGTCTCTCAACCTAGAGGTCATAGTGCTCTCCACAACCCTAGGCACCATATTCAAATTCACTTGAGTAGTCATGGATCGGGCTAAAGAAATTAAAGCCTCTCTAATCTCTTGGTTAGTCAATTCCGAGGGAACCACCGGAACCTTATTACCTCCTTCCATATTAGGGGCATGATCACCTTGGGGAGGCACTTGAGCACATTGAGCACCTTGGACACCTTGACCATCTTGAGGAACTTGCTCTACTTGAGGAGGAATCTCCTCATTCAACCTCTCCTCTTCCAACCTTCTAGCGGCCATCCTTCTAGTATTCATCTCCTAGAAACACAAGGAAACACATTAAGAAGGATACTCATAACATTACTCTACCGCATAACATAGGAGTAGAAAAAAAGGGGAACTCTATTGTCCTATGGCCTCTCGCCCATAGATGTGTCGCAACTCACACCGATGGTCAAGACTCTACTAGACGTGACTTGATAAGACTTTTTGATTCCTAAGACTACTTTAACCAACCTATGCTCTAATATCAAGCTTGTCACAACCTGAGACCACACCCTAGAAGTTAGGGCACAATCTTGGATTGTAACCGGCGTAATTGACCTCTCGGAGGTCTTATACAAGCCCTTTCATATCATTCATTGCGTATACATAGTGAAAAGTAGTGCGGAATTAAAACTTTTCACAAAACATATCATAGTCTTTAAACACTCTTTCATATAAAAATAATAGGAAATACTAAGTCTCAATCTCATCATCTTAGACACAAGAATATTTGGTACACGGCCCATACGAATTAGAAAACATAGTACTACGAAGTCTATTACAATACTTCATTAAAGAAACATAAAAGACATATACACCCTTGAGTCAAATGAGGACATACTTCAACTTCACTTGAACGATCTTCTAAATCCAAGTATTCTTCCCAAATATGCTCCTCACCTACCAAGAACTATATAGATAGATAAAATCATGGATTAGTACAACCACATGTACTAAGTATGACATAATGCATAAAAATCATGAAAATTGACATTTATTGGAAATATGCATCTTTTCATTTAAATATTATATTATAATCATAATAACAATATTTATCAACTTAGAAACATATAAGAAAACATTTAACCAAACTTCATAATTTTTGAAGCTACTTTACAGTGACCTCAACTCACTGTTACAGTGAATTTCTTCACTGTACAGTGAAGTTGCAAACCTTCACTTTAGACACCCTTTAGCATGTAATTATCTCACTCAAAGCTATCCTAAGATACACTTAAGTCACACAAAGAGAGACCACCCATACATCCTCTCTAAATGTGCGTAAACGAACCTCAAGATTACTTATAATGAGTCACATACACACTCACAAAGCATCACAAACATCAAAGTAAGAATCTTCTACCAAAGGTGATTCTAAGTCTCACTTGAGTGAGTTTTGAAACAACCGCCCATACAATCCCTTACACACACACTCAAGATATCCTATAGACTCCATAGGATAGAATCATTCTCACTAAACACTCCAACACATAGATGATATGACATTCTCCTTCCAAAGGCTATCAAAAGACCTACTTAAGTAAATCAAGAAGATAACGTCCATGATTGACCTCTTCAAGATTACCTAAATAGTCCTTAAGACTACCTAAGTTTATATCATGTCTAAAACACCAAACATCTTCCCTAACTAGAGTCATTCTCAAGACTTCCAAAGATAAGACATGAAGAGATCATCCCTTATGCCCTCTTCACACTTTAGCTAAGGAATCCTTAAGTCACTTTAGATAAGGTAACTCATTCACTTACATACTTTATAACATAAATCATTAGTTCATTAGTTCATTATTTCATTAAGAGACTCATACATCACATAAAGGACATTCAAATAATGGTCTTGGAGAAGACCTAGGGACTCCCACTAACATCTTCAAAGTCTATTGTGCAATGTCTAGATAGCGTCCAATACCACCACCTAAACTTCATAGAACTCCTCTAATGCTAATAGGTATCCCATATGATGAGAATAGGAAATAACCGACATAGACCATGGTAGCAAAATATGGAATGTGAAGTTCTATCCTACTCCGATGAGGTTGTTCTACTTGACAATGGTAGAACTTGGACAAATCCCATGTGGGAACATGATTAAGGAATATGAAGGGCATGATTTGTAATCTAGTCTCATACTTTAACTAGAACTACTTCCCTTCCCATACTCACTTGGTGCTAGCCTTCGTTCTCATAGATTAAATCACATTTAAGGTTCATACAAATGGGTCCCATATCATGTTCATGACCCAATTGCATTTACCCTACCAAAGCAAGGTCCACTAGGGCTATCTTACTGTGGCGATAAGAAGCTCATCATGACTTTCCTAAGGATTTATGTGAACCGTTCCAGCCAACCAACCTTAAGTCCATCATTATTACATGAAGGATACCATTACGGCTTTCGGCTTCAAGTTTCATAACCTTACCACTAGGTTCAAGATATCACATAAAGGACCCTCTTATCATCATTCAAGATCTCATCTATCATTCATTCATTCAAGACTAAGACTCTTTAGGTTCCTAAGTCAAGACATCACATATTCATATTCATACAAGTATCAAGTAAGGGACACAAGTCTACCTAAACAAGACACAACATTACATCAATTTAGCACATATAACATATCATATATTATACACCTAGGAATGACCCTTAACATCATTTAGTTAACCTATTCATTACCTTGACATCATAAATATAATTATTATAGACTCATATAGCCAAGTTAAGAACAACCATGTAACAACTCTAAGACTACACACTTAACACATAGTCATAGCATAACATGCTTACCTAGATGGTATCAATAGTCTAGCACATACTTTCACATATTGGTAGATATGATCATACTTCACATAATAAACCACACAAATCAACATAATACTTCAAGTAGTGCTGACAAGGCCATGATCATCAATATACTTAAAATAACGCCGACAAGGCTACATTAATTCACATAATGTCGCCACCATAAGTGGACCAAACCAATCAGAACATAATTGAAATTTAAATAACATTAAATGAGAAGAAATAGGGCAGCATACCACCTCTTCATCCTCAACACTACAAGATAATACCAAATCATCCAATTCAACCACATAAGGCCCTTACCCATGGCCATGAACATCAATTCAATACATAAACTATAATACTCAATGAAATCTAAACCAATTCAATATAGATTCAATAATCTAAGACCAATTAGATAACATTTTAATACAATTCTTACATCATTAGAAAGCCCATAAGAAACTACACATTTATTCATAAACATTAGACCAATATCAAGTAACCCATAAATTAGTCAAAAACTAGGGTTCATCAATTATATGGGTTCATAGGTTAATTGAGTTAAAATCATATTAATAACAACAATTAAATCACTAAACATTGATTAAAAACCATTAATGCAAGAACCTATGATAGATGATGAAATAGGTCAATTCATCTTTTGAAAACTTTAGAAAACATCTTTGAAAGTTGGGATCCTTGATGAAACGAGTTTCAAGGATAAAAAGCCATACCTTAATGAAACTAATTTTTCAATTTGGTGAAGAATCTCCACTCAATTCGTCACACCAAGCTCTTTCTTGACTTTGGACTTCAATGGAGTCTTGAGGAATTTCTAAGGGATTTTGGGGTTTTGATTTTGAAGAATGAAATCTTCTAAGTGTTAATGGATTATAAACACCTTTAAAATACCTAATATACCCATTAGGAACCACCAAAGTATTTATTTGTAAGTGGGGGGTGAAATTACAACTTCACCCTTTAATTTATAGTGAAGCTGCGTGCAGGACAGACCCATCGACATTTGGACAGTCGACGGACCATTTGTCCACAAATGGACTGTCATGTCCTTCCGTTGGTTGGATCAGAGACTCAAATAGGGTATCCTCTCACCCAATACTAAGTCCCAATCGACGAAACCCTACCAACGGGGCGTCGATTGACCCACTGGGCAGCGACTGCCTCCGTGGTTTGGGCTGTCTTGGGCAGTCTTGACACCTATTTTGGGTCCTTCCTCAAGGACCCTTGGATGGTACTTGAGAATGTTTTCCCACACGTTTCCAATCCAAACATGACCTTATACAAGTTTAGGACCTATCACATGAATTCATCCAAAACAAACACGTAAAACTCGACGAAGCATGCCTAGACACACATGGTCATTTGAAGGCACACCTTTCGAATGCCATTGACGTTCTTGAGTGTTTGACCTCCAAACTTCTCGAAACTTGACACACTACCTAGATACATCATATTAACTCATTTAAGGACATCACAATATCATTAATAACACATAAACACATAGAACCACATATGAGGCACTGCAGTGACTTAGTCGTCGAATGTCTTGGTGGTCCGTTGACGTTTGACTTCCAATGCACCTAATAATTTAGACACTGCCTCAATACCATATAATAGACCATATTAGGACCTTATACCATCTTAACAACAATTTTAGTCTCTATATCACCTATGTCATTTTCGGGATTGCTTTCCCCAAGAGGTCCCTTCAAAGATGTTTTTCAAACCTACCAAGATCTAGGGTTTTTCTCTACACATGAGTCTTCTTTGAAAAATAAAATTATGAATCAATTATGACAAATAATGATTGCCTAGGGTTGTTTAAGTGTATAATGATGGTTAATTGTTATTGTTCACTTGATATTCCCTTAGACCCATGTTCTTCTCCAATTTCATATATCTTGGATTGTATTTGGTAAATTGTTGAGGGTGATGAATATATCATTTGTTATATTGGTGATAATTGTGTATTACTTCATGAATTTCCTTATATCATGTATTGGTTATATTTTGACCTAATTCCTTAAGAACCCAAGAATGTCCCTCTCTTCTTAACCCCAACTCTTGAATTATGTTATTCAATGACTAGAGATGATGTAATTGAGTATGTTCTTGCATAATTGACTATTGTATGATGACGATAGTTGGTTTGATGAGTAAATATCATTGATTTGGGAAGAAGTCTTTAAAGGGGTTTCTTGGAAGCCATTGGTAAGACCTTCAAGGTCATAAACATTCTATTGTAGTATTGTTAGTCTATCTTTGGTAATGTTGATCAATTGAAGTACGAATGATGAAGTTATGAATGTATGATCATGGTATGAATATAATGGCTGTGAGATGATTATAGGTGTGCTATTATGAGGGCTTGAAGGTAATTCCCATGTGCATCTTATGACTATGCTATAATGTAATGTTCTCACATGATGTTGGATTTGTGATGAAAAGACTTTCTCATCTATAACCTATGAGCTATGAACATGTTATATGAGGGGTTAAACTCCTAAGACCTTTGTTATGAGTTAATGTTAAAGAAGAATTATAGGTACTTCAAAAAGGGAATTTAGCTTAGCACCGAGTGAACTTGTCAATGAGAGGTGTCCCTTCCAAAAAGGAAGGTAGGTTCACCCAATGTTCTCATGAGGTGTAAAGTACAATGCGAATTAGCATAAAAAGGGTTTCTAGTAATAGCCTCCTAGTTACTTAACTATGTGCCCCCATAGGAACCTCAGCTAGTGGATCCACCTAGATTATACATGAATATATATGCCCTACCTTGAACGTAGGACACCCTCCTTTCAGTGTGAGGAGATGATACTGGATTCCATGTTAGCTCACATGGTCTATGTCGGTTATGGAGAAGTTTCCCGAAGGTTAAAATGAATGAATGGAAGTAAGGAGATTAACACTAACTAGGACTACTTAATGGGTGTTACTTAGTGTAGGTAAGGGTATGAGACTTTAACTAAACATTGCACAAGTGGACCTTGAGGGGAATTCTAGGGTGGGTTCTTTATTGTTATGAATGAAATGCATGATGTTGGTCTCATATGATCTACATGATGTTGGTCTCATATGATATGCATGATGTTGGTCTCATATGATATGTATGATGGTGGTTTCACTTGATATACAAGATGTCTATATTGTTATGCATGATGGTGGTTTCACTTGATATACATGATGTCTATATTGTTATGCATGATGTTGATTACACTTGTTATGATGATGTATGAGGTAAAAGACAATGCTTATGGTCTCTTTGTTAGCTTACATGGTTTATGTGGGGTTATGTGGATTCATGTACACATTGCACTAGTAGACTTGGATTGGGGTAGTGAGTAAGGTCTTATGGTGTATTGATGAGATGGACTTTAAATATGAAATGTTGATTTTGGCCTTGTTATGATGTTATTCTTGAACGTGAATATGAATATGTTTGATTGTTGTTGTGATATGGATTTGTATATGTTCTTAGAATGCGCATAAAGGATTTTAAAGTAAACTTATTTCACAATTCTCCGAACGCCATGATTGTTTCTTGACGTTTTGATGCTATCACTTCCCAATTAGCTTCAATACATTATTTTAGGCTTAGAAATAGTGTTTCAAGTCTTAGTTCATCATGTGAGGCTCTAAACTAAGTTATGGACTTTCGGGGTGTTACAGTTCAAAACCGTTATTAAAATTGTAAATCTAGGTCTATAAGAAGGAAACAGTGATGTAAGATCATATTTGACAAATGGTACCATTAATATTGATCATGTCAAATCTTGTGATAATCATGCAGATCCTCTTACTAAGGTCTTAACAAGAGAAAAGGTTTGGATTCAATCGAGTGTGGTGGGATTGAAGTGTCACAACCAGATAGCACCCCCTAGTCGTGATGCAGCGTAATCGACCTCTCGGAGGTCTTATGCAAAACTCTTAGCATTCATTTATCACACAAGTATGAAAAGTAGGGCGGAATTTAAAACTTTTTACAATCAAGTCAATACTGGAATTCTTTTATAAAACATAGGAAGAACTGAGTCTCATCACAAACAATCTTAGACACATTTCATTATCGTAGGGTCACAACCCTTACATTAAAAAGAAACTAATATCTTATACAAAGTCTTTAATGAAAGAAGGCGGAATGGTTTGGGAGACCCATTGTACTTGTCACTTTTTGTCACCTAATCCCTTATACTCCTGACTTTTCCAAATGAACCCTCGAACCCACTAAATAACAACATTTTAAACCCCTTTTTAACCTGTCATCCCATGTGGCAAAAATATTTCAAGTGCGTGAATTACCCACTTTAGGAGCGTGAGATTTTTTTAAAAAGCCAATAACGGTCATTTTTGGCAATTTCCCTCAAAATTCCCCTAATTTCTTCTTTAAATATAAAAAATTTCTTCTCCTTCTCACTGGTTATATCTCTACAATATTCTTTACTCTGAATTTTTTCTTTTTCACCACAATCGATCAGGCGCAGTCTATAGTTAATTTTTTCGTTCTTCACAATGACTGTTCGTTTTTTCTATTCTGGGCTTCATGTTGAACTCAAGATGTCAAGAACATCAACAAATCCAGGAAGAATGTTTTGGGGCTGTAAAAAATACTCACATGGTAATGGATGTGGATTTTTTTGATGGGCTGATATGGCTGATCCTACATACCAAGAACAATACTACATGAAGAATCAATCACCAAATGTTGGTCATGGAAGGCATGGAAGGCATGAAAGACATGGAAGACAGGGGATATCGAGCAATAGTATTGATATCAGTGTCTTTTGGATTTTTTCATTTGGTTTCTATCTTTTGTATTTAAGATGTATTGATGATTTGTTCATATAAGTACTATGATGATGCAATAAAATCTATTAAAATATCCATATTATGACTTATAATTATCATAGCAAATTCTTTAACAAAAATAACTTGTTTGTCATAGCAAGTTAATACAACAGCTGAAAATTAAGTTAATAATGGATTGTATCATAGACAATTGAGAATTTAGCTAGGCAAAACATGAGTCCCTACTATGCAATATTAAATGTCTTAAGTGCGTGGTGTGGACTGAGTGGCTCGTTTGTAACTTTGTTCTTGTAGCTGCCTTTGAGTAACTGTACTATTATCCTTCCACCTTGGTCCATTGGGTTTGTAACCAAGATCGATATTGGTAGGCACTGAACTCTTGAATGGTGCACAATGTAACACTCTATCAATAGTTCCAGACTGTTACAAGGCAATGATGATATTAGTTAAAGATTCTATAGAATAAAACTAAAGGTCCTTAAATGATAATACTTACCCTCTGAATCACACCACCATTTGCTCCAAATAGCACACCAAATCCAGTTGTTGTTGGATTCTCTGTTCTTGGTCTCTTGTATCCGGGATTTCACCACCTATTTTAACTTTGCTACTCTTCTTTAAGCCACTAGCACTAGTAGTTGACTGTTGAGTACTAAATTGAATTGTTGGTTGGGCAACACTTGCACTTCCACCAGTAGTTGTTGCAGCAGTAGTTGCACCTCCATAAGCTGCTAAAGTAGTGGCTGGTCTTTTAGTAGTTGCACCACCACTTCCACCAGTTACACCTGTAGAAGCTGCTGAAGTAGTTGCACCACCACTTCCACCTGTAGCACTACCAGTTGCACCACCACTTCCACCTATAGCACAACCAATTGCAGCACCACTACCACCAGTTGCACCACCACTACCACCTATAGCCCAACCACTTGCACCACTACTACCACTTGTAGTACCACCAATTGCACCTGTACAAGCTGCAGTAGCACCAACAGTATAACCATCTCCAGTAGTATAGGCATTTTTCTACATACAATTTTTTTTCAAACTGAATTAAGAATTATATTTAAAAATAAATTTCATTAACAAAGTTTAAGAAGTTAAAGCAAAACTTACAACAATTGGACATCCTTTCTTGTTATGTCCAAAATTCTTGCACAAAGAACATGTCATTTTTCTCCCCTTCGTTGTATCCTTTCCAAACTTCTTCTTACTAGGCTCATCACTATCTTTAGTCCTATTTTTCCTTTGTCTTCCTGGCATATGAGTGATTTTATGAGGCTCAATGGATGGTCTTGTGCTCTTGGGCCACAACTTCAAGTTTTTCATATGTTGAATGAACTTACTATAGGCCTTCAAATATGTTACCTTCTTGTACCAGTGATCAACAAATGACTCAACCTCTAGATCCTTGTAATGCATTACAGTAATTGCATGTGCACAAGGAATCCCCTTCAGTTGCCATGACCTACAACTACACACTTTATTTTTATTAACAACATGTTTATATGGTGGATGCAGAATCTCATATCCATTATATCCCATTAAATTTAACCTCACATATGGCTGCATGCTCAACATTATCACTAAGAATTTGCATAGCCATAGGTGAGACATCAGTTATCCATTTCTCAGAAAACTCCCTCATTTGAGTCATTCTTTCCATGACTTTGACTCTAATTTCCTCCAACATTGTGATGATTGATTTGAATCTAGCTGCCAAGATCCTACTATGGAATGTCTCACACATATTATTCTCAACTATGTCACACTTGATATGATCCTTGAATAATGCCCTACACCATGCACTTCTATTGTACTTTAACAAAGCTTCCACAATACCTTCTCTCAACAGACTCAATTCATCAAGTTTTGATTGTAAATGAACTTCGAATGGATCCCTTACAACCTGCCAAAACTTTTTCCTCCTTTCTTCACCACTCCATACCTTCTTCCAGTTAGTCCATATATGTCTAGCACACCATCTAATCTCAACATGTGGAAATAATCAACAAGTGCTAGGTTAAGACCCTATCAAAGAAAAAAACCATGCCAAGGAAAAATAATCAGAATATAAGTGTAACATAGAAATTGATATAGCAAAGTAAAAAAAAAGACTACAAAGTGTTCTCATTCCTTCTGCATATCAGACATAAATGTCAGTACTTCACCTTCAGTTTTTGTCAGTTCCAAATCATGTTTGATGCACTTGATAAACAAAGACGATGTGTCCTTGGATTCTTTATTAACTATTGCTCATTGTACAGTGTACATCTGATTATTTCCATCCATGGAAATACAACACAATAGTTCACCTCTACACACACCTTTTAGAAATGCACCATCAAAACCAATTATCCTTCTACACCCCTCCATCCAACCACTTTTTAATGCTCCAAGACAAATATAAATCCCTTGGAATACCTCTTTTCAGGGCTTTTATTCTTGGACTAACAAGCATAGTAGTTCCTGGATTTGTAAATTTTAACTCCTCAGCATAGTCAAACAATCTAGTAAATTCCTTTATGAAATCACCCATATACATTTTGGCTCTTCTACAACTTCTATTACTAACATACAATCCATAATCCTTTTGTACCAAGCCTTGAATCTAATGGAGTCTGATGTTTGGCTCACTCATGATTCAGTCTTTGTAAGTCTTACAAATCCAGGTTGGAGTACAAAAATTGTTTCTTGTTCTTTTGAAACACTTATGGACAGGAAAATATATCTTCACAATAAAATTTCTAGTTTTACCCTTAATACTTCCATGAACATGCCAAGGACAACCCTTCTTAAGACACGTTTCCCTAATCCTCTCCTTTTCATTAGGTTTAAGTTTAATGTTCACATCCTTTTGAATGGAGTAAGTCTGTAGTGCTTCTCTAAACTGGACATTATTCATAAAAACCATATACAACTGAAAGAAAACTTTTTTGGCAGTTGGGTCAAAATAGACTGTTGTACTTGAAATCCTAGGTGGTGGATCTACAACCTCATCAGAATCAACAGGATCCCCTTCATTTTCACTAATATCACTTCCAGGATTTGAGCTTTAAAAATACATGTCATCCCCACTCAATTTTCTTTCATATCTTCCCCTCTTATTCTTATAAATATCTTCAAAAACAACATCTATACCTACAGGACCATAAGGTATCTCAACTACTTTTATTATAGCAGACTTCCTTTTATTAACTTGTTCTTGAATATTTGACTGCCTAGCTTGAAAAAACTCAGTATCCAAGTCACTTAAGTCATCAATGTTCTCATCAACATCATAAATTGACTTAGAATCAGAATGTTCAGCATCTACATGTACATCATATTCATCATATTTTTGAAGGTGGTAGGAATAAAAGTCATTACCTTGACCTTGACCTTCATCTTCATCTAAGTCCTCTAAAGAAACCTCATGAGCAGCAACCTCCTTATTCTTACCCTTCTCTACCCTAGGTTGCTGATCTTTGACATTTATAGCATTTTTATCATATGGTTGAGGGGAAGACACATCAACCCTAACATTTATAATAGTAGGTGGTGGTGGTGGTGGTGGTGGTGGGGGGCCTTACCTTTTTTGGGAGTAAACAATCTGGATATTTGCACCTCAATAGGATCCTCAAAAATTACATGAGTACTAATTTGATGTACCAGATACACATCAACTAAGTCCCCACCCTTTAAGTTGTTAATAAATCTCAACACATCGACATCATTTTTCAACATATTAAAACCACCTCTTTTGTTAACTTTACAACCAAAGGTTTCAACTTTTTCAACTCCCAATTCTCTAGATAATTTATGAAAAAACAAAAGATGAAGATTATCCATATCTAATTTTTTCAAGATCAAAAATTTCATTAGCATACCTGAGTTTAGGATCAGATAAAAAACAGCCACCATAATGCAATTGAAGTGTGATAATTGTTGAAGTCATATTCCTACCATGCCTGTAAAGTCACGAGAATACAATCAGATGATTGACAAAAAGCACTAAATGACAAAGAAAAACCTAATTCACAAAAAACCCTAATCGACAAAAAAACTAATTTTAAACTAATTCTTTATGGAATACAACAAAATCCTCTATAATAATATGATATAATCCACTAACAAGAATTAAATCCAACACAATTGATAAAAAATAAATAAAAATTGAAGATACAAAAAAATCCTAGGTTCAACAAATATTCACGACAAATGCCATTGAATGTGTAATACTTCCACAAATTGTTATTAGGCATGTAAAAAATGAAATTTTTGCCTAAAATCACACCACGAACTCTGTAATAGTACTAAACCCTAACGCAAACTCAAAATATCAAAATTGAAACACCAAAAACACAACTGCAAAACAAAGTGAAAGAAAATTAGTAAACAAATTTACAACTATGGAGTGAAATGCGAACTCAAACACTTCACATAATCGACAAAGAATCGCGTCTATGAATGATGTAAATCGGGACTAGGGAGTATAATGGTCTAGTTGAAAACGAAAATAGAAAGAGTTGTTTGAAAGGGAAAGGAATAGCCTATTTTTAATATGTCATTTTCTACGTGGCATTTTCTAAATGACATGGAAAGCTACGTGTGGCGTTTGTAGTTCACGCACCACTGAGTGGTTAAAAATGGGTTTAAAATGTTGTTATTCAGTGGGTTCGAGGGTTCATTTGGAAAAGTCGGGAGTATAACGGCTCAAGTGAAAAAAGTGACAAGTACAAGGGTCTCCCAAACCATTCCGGCATGTAAGAAAACTAGATAGAACATACATGTCCTCGAACATATGAGGACATACCAAGTCTGGAGAGAATTCTACTTCCCAAGCTTCAAATTTAAGAATCCTCACTTGCCACCACCTACACTTGTAGACATAGACTAAAATATGGAATTAGTACAATTAAGCATTAAGTATGATGAGCATGCAAGAAATATTGTGAAAAAAGACATTTTAGTTGAAATACACTTTTCATGCTATTTTGATAAAAACTCCATAAAGTAAGTATTAAAGACATCATACAAGTCAATCATTAACATACAAGATAATAGTCACATAATCTTCATGATATGATCATAAACATTAAATAACCCATTTAGCCATTTAGACACTCTACCTAAGGTTATCCCAAGACCCACATACGTAAGATATACAACCTCTTCAATACACACCTACGTGTTCTTTATGACTACCAAAGATAAGGTTATTTCCTTTCCAACAAAATCACAAGAAGCCAACATTCATTACTAAAGATCCTAATGAAGACATTCATGCATTTAAGGGACTTCACATAATGGTCTTGGAAGACCTAGGGAAATCACTTTAGAATCTTCAAAGCCTACTCATGGCATGTATAGATAGCATCCCATTCCACTACCTACACTTCGTAAAACCTATCCAATAACTAAAGTGCAAAACCCACATGATGAGAATAAGCATTATCCAACATAGGACACACTAGCTAGGTATGGAATCCGGTTTCATAAGACCCCACACCATGGTGTTCTACTTTCCAAAGTAAGAACTAAGGACACATCCCATGTAGGTACGTGGTGTAGGGGACATCAAAAGGCTTGTTTGAACTCTAGTGTAAGATCTCAAAAATGACTTAGGGAAACTAGAGCCTATGTAAGACCCCCAAAATGAGTTAGGGTGTCTAGAGACTAACATGTTCGTCTTAAGGTTCTAAGGTCCTAAAATGGATTATAATATGTCACAGAGGAAGTGTGTAAAGTTTGAGGTGATTTGGAAGTCAAACGTCAAGGGACGACCAAGACGTTTGACGATTAGTCACCTATGTGCCTCATGTATCTATACGTGTTTATTATTGTATGAAATGAGATTATGAAGTCTTAAAATGATTTATAATGATGTTTAGTGGTAGTATATGAAGTTTCATAAAGTTTGGAGGTCAAACATCCAAGAACGTCTAAGACGTTCGAAAGATAGCCTTGAGATATGCATGTGTATGTCATGATGGGGCCTAGCCTGTTTAGACGTGTTACATGTATTTGTTTTGGGTGAAACTGATGTGGGAGGTCTAAAACTTGTTAAGGTTTGTATTTACATTGGAAACGTCTGGGTACAATTTCTAAAGTGCCCCACAAAAGGGCCCACAAGAAGGACCCAAGACTCTCGAGACACTGCCTTGGCAGTGTCAATCGACGAGCTCAATGCACGTCACGTTGGTTGACTGATGCCCCATAAATCAGGAGTCATCGATGATCACTTATCCTGCAGAAGACTTGGCCATATTACAGCCTCATACCCAATCGACGGAGGGTACAGAACGGCGCATCGATGGACCAATGCCCAATCGATTGGGTCCGTCGATAGTGGCCTGCAAATGCTGCCTTGCGCACTGTTTTATCAAGGGGTGAATGGGAAATTAACCCCACGTCCTAACATGACTTTAATTAACTTATTTACTTATTTTTGGGTGTATATAAGTAATCTAAAACGTGACCAACCCATTCCCAATCCCATGCTCACAAAATAAACCTTCCTTCAAAAACCATTTCTCCCTAGAAACCACTATTGTTGGAGAAGCTCAAGAACAGATTGGAGCTTGGATTTACATGGGTGATTCATCACGTTTTAGTAATTTTCAACTAGACAAAGGTATGGTAATCCTTCATCTCCAAGTAACCATTCACTTGGAGAGTTAATCTCATATTTTCAAAGAAGGTTTCATGATCAAATCTCTTCTTGTTCAATCTATCCATGGGTTCTTTCTAAAAAACATTTTAAATGGTTAAATCCTGATGAATGATGTTAATGTATTGGTTTTAACGTGATTTTATTCCAATTGGATGATTAACCCATGTTCCTTCCCAAAATTGATTTAGTCCTTGCATGGGCTTTGTGATCATGTCTGGTTAATGGTTAAATTGTGATTCTCTTACATTGAATTCCTTATATCTATTGTGATTTAAGTGAATTATTATGAGTTGATGCTGAAGATCCATGTGGATCAATGTATGAGGATTTGAACATGCCTAGCCTAATTATCAATGTGATCACTGTAATATGGACCTTTTAAGGTATAAAAGTGGAAATCGATTATGTTTTGGTTCTTGTAGCTATTTTCTTAGGATAATAATTTGGTTGAATTGTCAATATAAATATGGTATTATCAAAGTAAAGAAGGCTTGGTATTAGTTGATCTATGTGCTCCAAAGCTATTAAGTATTAACTTCTGATCACTGTAACATAGGTCCTTAATTGTATAAAAGTGGATTCCGAGTATGTTAATATGCTTAGGTCTACTGTCTAGAATGTGTATTTATGGCGAATTATGTGATATGGATCAATGCATGATAGTTCTAATAGGATTAACAAATGCAAGTTCCTCTTCCATGAAATTCCTAATATGAAGCATGCTCACAGTGATCTCGAACTTTTTGGCAAATGTAGTAGGATCTCATCTAGGCTATGATTTCTTTATCTACTGCCTTAAATGAATATTAATGATACAATATGATTGATGATCTATAACTCTCTACTTTCTACTATATATGTGATATAATGTCTTAGATGGTAGTATGATTTTGTAGCAACTTGTACATAGTTTCTTCTTGATTAAATGTATGTTTAGATACTTCCCTTTAATTTATTGATTATGGAAAAGGTGTATTGATCAATGATGATCAAAGGATAATGAAATGGTAAGAGTTGTCCTTCCTCTCTACTTTTCTTATAGTATTATAGTTGATGAAGCCTTGTATGACATTGCATGGTATGATCCACTCAGGGTGGTGATGTTTACTTTATTGTCATTATATATGTGTTTACAATGGCATTGAAGTCAAATTGATGAATATATGAATGAGTGGTTATGATGATCACTTTATGTGTAACTTATGCCTAGTCTTCTATTTTAGTTGTGAATCTAGGTTATGTTACTACTGTTATGAGTATGTAAATGGTTATGTAAAAGCATGAGTAGGTGATTCCATGGGGGAAGTGTTAATGATTGATAAACCATACCATGTACCCCTATGTCAATGTGTGAATAGCTAATGTTAGGAGTCTTAAAGTATAATGTGAAGTTAGCTTGCCTCCTATGCTAAATTGTGTTGTGTGGTCTATGCTTGAAAGTGTAATATGGTCTAAGAGGGTGGCTGCCTCAATGTGTTGTTGATAGACATTATGTGATCATGTGACCAATGTACACACACTCACACTTCATGCATGCTTAAAAGTAGTAAAGGTTGATGGTGTCTTAATAAAAGGTAGTTCTCATATTCACTAGTGTCTACTGCTATGCATGTAATGTATAAGTATGTGAAGTATGTTATGTATTCCTTAACTAGGATTACTTGATATGTGTACTAGTATGGGCAAGGGTATCAGACCATGTCTATGCATTGCACATGTGTACCTTGATAGGATAGTTCCTAGGTTTGGCTTCTATGTATATGAAAATGAATGAATGGGCATGTCATGAATTTGACTTATATGGTATGATGAAGTATGAATGTGCATAGTCTTAGTGTGTTTATATGAAAGGATTGCTCGTATAGTTATACTTATAGACTTATGCATTGATATATGAACATGTGTGATATTTATGTGTTATGTGAAAGGTTTGCTCACATATATGTACACACACACATGAATGATGATCTAGTAAATAGAGGGGCCTTGAGAGGGGTGCCCAAGATGCTCTAAAACTAGATAGGTTCTTGAATATGCTATAAGTATTTGAGGATCAAATATCCTAAGCCTATGTTTTATGAAAAATGTAATAAAGGTTTTTCAATAAGGGGAACTTAGCTTATCACCGAGTGAACTTGACATTGGGAGGTGTTGACTTCCCTTGGAGGAAGATTCACGATTTGTCCCTTATAGAGTGTTGAATTCCCTTAGAGGAATACTCACCTATGGACCCACATGAGGTGGTGACTTCCCTTTGAGATAGGTTCACCCATGTTTTCTCATGAGAGGAGGCCCCAATTGCCCAATGGAATGTAGAGGGATTTTACCTATCTCTTAGTTCCATAAATTATGCTTGCCACATAGGATCTAGCAAAGAGAATTCACTTAGGATGCTAGGATGTATGTTAATGTTCTACTTTGGCTGGGTAGGAACACCTTCCATTGGTGTAAGGCTCTACAACACCAAATTCCATGTTTAGCACCCATGGTCTTTGTGTCGGTTAAGGCAATAGTTTCCCTAAAGTAAAATGGATAATATAAGTAAATAACTAGGATCCTAACTAGGATTACGTAAGTGAGGTTACTTAAGATAGGTGGAAGTAATGAACCCATCTATACATTGCACAAGTAGCTCCTTAGGAAGTCCTAGGAAGGTGACCTAATGTGTATGATTATTTTTATGTGTTTGTGCATGACATTGTAGTACCTATCTACTTGTTATGAAGATGTGCATGGTATGAATCTATATGATGTGAATTTTTCCGTATATGCACTATGTTGGTCTAAATGACTATATGATGAAGGTTGTTGACATGGATGAAGTTGTCTTCACTTATATGTTGATGCATGAATTGAATGTTAAGGTTTGTGGTCTCATGATGGGTTTACTAAGTATGTGTGAGGTTATGGGGCTTCACATGTACATTGCACTAGTAGACTATGATTGGGGTCATGAATAAGGTCTTATAATGATGAGTATGAAAAGAAGTAAATATATGTGTAACTTAATGTAGCTTACTGTAATGCCTTATGGTCTTGACTTGAATGTGCCTTGTAATGGGCTATACTTCTATGATGATGTGTGTTGACTTATGTAGGTTGTATGTATGCTTTCTTTGTGACCTTTAGGTGATGAATTGTACCAAGCATCACTAAAGGATTACTTAGGAGGTTGATGAGTTAAAAGAAAAGGATTCACTGTAAAGAAGAAAGAGCTCACTGTAAAGTGACCTCAAATATGGCTTAAATTCTGTGTGATTTTATGTAATGTTTGGCCTTTGAATATGTCTATATGAAGTATGTGAATGATATAAATGCTATTGTACAAAGGTTTTATGGAGATTTACTCAAACTGGCATAAGTATGATTTAAAGAAAACGTTCCTTTTAAATGCATGTTTTTGCATGGTTGTCATACTTAGTGCATTCTTGTACTAACTCCATTCTTCTCTACGTTTTACACAAAGTGTAGGTTATGGATGCTTGGAAGATGTCTATGTGATTGAAGAGCTTGATATGTGACTCCCAAGCTCAAGGAAAGGAATCCTTAAGTTCAAGGATGTCCTAATGATTAGTTTACTGTAAAGTGTATAAAGTATTACTTATGTTTATGTTTTAAGGGCCGTGTCCCTAATGTACTCTAATGTTGTTAAGTCTAATATTGCAAAGAGACTTAAGGTCTAAGTATGTAATATGATATTTTATATATATATGAAGTAAAGTTTCTAGCATATGATGTGCTATGAAAAGTTATAAATTTTCCGCTAAATTTACTATGTCAATGCGATGAATGATAACTATGGGCTTGTATAAGAACTCCAAGAGGTCAAGTACGTCATGTTACTTCTAGGGGTTTCTCCCCGGATGTGACAAACGTGGTATCAGAGCATGAGGTTTTAAAAATGGTTTTAGTTTCTAAAAGTCTCATATTGCCACGTCTAGTAGAGTCTCGTATCATTGGTGGTGAGTCGCGACACATCAAATGGTACGGGAGGCTATAGGACGATAGAGTTTCCCTTCTTCATCACTCTCATATCGTTCCATAGAACTTAACTCTATAAGATCTCTCTCTTATGTTTTCTTGTCCGGTGGTCTTTTAGATGTGATTGCTTGATGAGATTGTATCTTATATGCTTGAGGGAGAAAAGGTGAGTTAATTCTTAAACTTGGTTTTATGGTTTCATGAGTATGTGTGAAGGTGAATTTTGACATATTTTGAATGATGTGCTGCTATATGGTTTTGCATGATGGTAGCCTAATGATATGATTTGAACTTAAAATTCTTGAGGAATATGTTAAATAGTAAAGAAGCATGCTGCCCTTTGAATATATGTATGTTGATAGTTCAATGTTGCTTTATATATGTTTTAAAGGTTTAAATGTTTCCCATGTATATGTGTGGTTCTTTCTAGTTTCCTAGTATGGATTGGAGTCCTTTGTATATACTTGATCCTAGGTGTGAAGATAGTATGCTTGTCTTGGTAGGTTGATGATGTGAGTTTTAGTGACCTAGAGGTCACCTTACTGTAATTTCCTAATGAAAAGAAGAGTTTTATGTTCAAATCTTCTCTGTTATTTTCCCATAATGTTGTATGACCTTGGTGTCTATTATAATGTATGAAAACCTTATGTTGTTGAATAGATGACCTAACTTGATGATTGGAGATAAATTGCCTAGGTGATAAAGTTTAGAATACCTTGGTTGACTTACTGTAATTTCTTCTAAAGTGGTGATCACTTTTAAGTGATGAAATTGAAGGTTGTTAAGTTAAGATCCTCTTAAGGTTGGGTTAAGTTGCTCTTAATTGGGTTTACCCTAAGTGGGGGATGGTTATGGAGTAGTAACGTTGTAGATATCTTCTACCTTATCCTTCTATTTTTCTTGAATTTGAATCTAATGAAGTCTTGATGATCATGTTCATGAATAGAGTCTTGCATAAAGTATGAATTGCATGAACTTTATATGTTTGGTATGTATGGATTGACATTACCTTAAAGATATTGTGAAGATTCAAAAGTGCATGAATGGGAATTTTGATAAAATCCATGTTTTCCCATGTGTATTGTGTATCTTAACATGCTAATTGTGAATTTGCCTCCATGAGATAAGGTAAGAAACTTGGTTTTAGTCACTTTTGATAGGTAAGGTTTAGCCTTACAATGAGAAGATGAGTCCCTTTTAAATGAAATATGTTGAGTCTCTTGAAAATTATGTGACTTGTATGGTTTGGGAAGCACGATGGTAGGCTCACTCTTGAGAAGTGAAAGCATGTTTAGCTAAGTGTTCATGTGTGTGCCTATACTTTCTATTGTTTTTCCCAAAATGATGCTTACTGTGAAGGTGAGTACTATATTAGTATTTGACATTTTGTGAACTGGCTTCCTATTTGTTGTGATGTATTTGGTGTGACTGTAACAACCCTAAAAATGAATAGGATAAAGACTTAGGGTGTCAAGAATGCTTGCGATTAAACCAAGGTTCACACGGATTGATACGCGTAGAACCAGACCTCAGAACTCTTACTACGACCAAGTCAACTACCTTGGGGAGTTAGTTAACCTTGGAAAGGTTGGAACCAACCATGTGCGGCTCTCGAAAACAAAGATTTAATCGAAAGAGTCTTTACCGGACTTAAAAAGAAGAGATCTTAAGTTTTGAGGGTCTAGGGGTAAAATGGTCTTTTACCAGGCTAAGGGTAAAATCATAATTTACCCTAAATATATATTTAATTAATTATTTAATAAGATGGAGGAGCAATTTTGGGAGAGAGAGCCGAAATAGAGCTCTTGGAGTAGAGTCTTGCTCCACCCGGGTTCGAACCTAGATGGAAGCAATGATTTAAATTGCTTTTATTTAAGATTGATAAATTAATTTAATTAATTAATATATATTAATAAAAAGGAAAATCAGATTTTTTTTAAATATTAAGGAGACTCCTTAATTGACTAAGTCATCCCCTAATCCTAAACAACTACACACACGTTTCACTCTCTCTCACGTTTATCACTCTCTCTCTCACGTTAGTTCTGCCAAAAACAACAAAAAAAACTGATGAACTATTAAAAGTTCTTCACACTTGAAGAACTCACAAGAATTTTTAAGGAAAAGACAAAGTAATCAAAACGTCAAGGCAAAGAGAGGTTCGTCGAGTGGTGTGTACGTTGAAGTGAATTGGGCGTGGTTTGGAGGAACGTTTGGGCAGCAGCTTCGCACTTAAACAACGTCAAAAGGTATGGGTTTCTCTCCTGGAATTCTTCCTCCAAGAGTACTTTCCTTCAAACGATTCTCAAGCTCTTGAAAATTAAGGTTGTTCCCCTTTGTATGTCCTTGTCCTTAGCTCCCAAACGAATTCGTCGGATGGGTATGTTGTGCTGCTAGATTTAGGCATGACTGACGTGTTTATATTAAAGGTGAACTTGTTTATGTGAGGGAAATTATGAAAACAATATTCAAAGTGTGACCAAAAAGTTGGTGTTGTGTGTGCATCGTGGGCAGTGGCTTTAGCCACTGTTTTGGGGTTAAATAATTCATGTATTTCGGGTGTATTTTATGTGTGTAATGTGTGTGCAATGTGATGTTCATTATAATGAGATATAGTGGATTGAATAACCTTCTTTTAGCTAACTAAACTTATGAAAAATGCACAAAAAAAAAATGAGTTGAAGGAGGACTAACGTTTCCAGATTTTTGTACCCTTCAAGAATGTCAAATTCTGGGTTTTTAAAGTAAAATAAAATAAGTGAGGTCAATGGGAATCGAACCCAAGACCTCACCTGTTAAAGAAGCTGAAAAAGAAAGGGAAAAACGTGAAAGAGCTAAGGGGAATCGAACCCCTAAGCTACTGGTCGCGAGAAAAGGAAAAAGGGAACGGGAGGCTAAGGGGATTCGGTCCCAGCTTCAGGTTTCGCGAAAACAAAAAAAAGGGGGACATGGGGCTGGAGGGGGATCGAACTCGCGATCTATGGGGAGAAGAAGGAGAAAATTAGTTAAACAAATAAATGGGAGGCGTTGGATTCGAACCCACGACGTCCAGGTACGCGCGAAAGAAGAGAAAATAATGAAAAAGAAAACGCGAGGCGTGGGAATCGAACCCACGACCTCAATGCTGAAGGAAGAAGCTAAATTACAAAGAAATAAAGTGAGGCTGTGGGGATTCGATCCTACAACCTCACAGCCACTCGCCCCATTTAATTAACATAAAGATACAGGGGCTGTGGGGGTTCGAACCCACCACCTCACAGCCTCCTCATCGAAATTAGAGCAAAAATAAAGGGGGGCTGTGGGGGTTCGAACCCACAACCTCCCTATTTCAGTAAATTTTAATTTTAAAAATAGAAGAGGCTGTGGGGATTTGATCCCACAACCTCTTGGTTTGGGCGAAAATGAGTAATGAAACCTTAATGAAAAATAAAAAGAGGTTGTGGGGGTTCGAACCCACAACCCTTCGGCCATCTTAAGGGAAAAATTAAATAGAAAATTAATCCTTCAATATTAATGTTGAGATTTAATTTAGAGTTCTAATGTTATGAATATTAGAAATAAAATCAATAAAAAATATAAATGATATCCAAGTGACTCAAACTTGGGTTTCCTTGCCCACTCTTCCGTATTGATACATAAGTCATACATGAAAAAAATATCCAAGAATAATGCCATCTATTTAGATCAAAATTAAGATCTTGGCATATATACAAGATACATAAGTCTTGTACTACATAATCTTAGGAAAGTAAGAATCACTTAACGAACTATGAATGAAGCCCCATGGCTTGTGTGTATAGACACATGAGTCTAACATACGTCCAAAATAAGTGAACCTAAGATGTATGTAATGAAATGATGAACCCTAGGAGGCTTAAGTATGAGTGTAAGATACACTAAGTGACCAAGTGCATTGGTATATGATGAGATGGACTATGAAATGATGAAATGAACATTCACGTAACAAGAGGTGCGTAACTATGAAAAGAAAAGGTGCTAATGATGAAGGATGTGGTGACAACATGATGTGAGGTTAATGTAGATGATGAGAGCAATCTCAAATGAGCCTAAGTAAATGTGACCAATACGTACTCACCAATGAGAGTGAAAAATAATGAAGAGACCAGTCTCTATGAACACTCTAATGAAAGTATTGAGCTTAACACACTTAATACTAATTATGAGATGAGAAATCATCTAATGAGCTATAATGTCCTCATACTAGAAGCCAGCTTCCATGACGTATGAGATGAATGAAATGGAACTTTATACTGAGCACCGATAGACTAGCTATGAGCGGTGATGCCTTCTTTCGGGAAGGGCGAAGGTTCACGTAACTCTCATGAGATGAGACTGTCCGGCCTGCCGGGTATGGGTCTCCATATATCTCCTAGTCTTTGAACCTATACTGCCAACATAGGGATTTGTCGGGGTTAAATTCCCATGTACGCTAGCATGTTATTGGGTCACTTTGGCCGGTGATTCAACCTCTTTTCGGTGTGGGGGAGACACTGGATTTCATGATGCTCATATGATCTATGTCGGTTAAAGTTAAAGTTCCCAATGAATGAATGAGGCCAGCCTCAAATGAAGCACATAATGAAATGAATGATACCAAAGGTGCCAGGATAGGATAATCAAGAGGTGAGCTAGACTCAGGTAATGACATTAGGTTATTCTTGATCATTGCACAGCAAGCCCGATGGAAGTATTAAACTACACCCTAGGTATAGCTGGTGTTCACACTGGCTTATGAATGAAATGAAATGAAGTACGTATGAATGAATGAAGCAGACTCTGTGTTTACTAATGAAGACTCCCTAGTTGAGGTCCCATATGTTGAGCCCTCATTTTGGAAAGTCTTAATGTCAAGTCCATGATTCGAAGGTCTCATGGCATATGAATGAATGATATGAAAGAAGCTATGTGTTATGTGTTATGTGCTATGATATGTGTTGTGTGCAATACGATATTGAGTATGATGCATGTTACCCTCATGGCATGACCTTCCTAATCTCAAATTGGCAAGTCCACTGACTTGACTTCTAAAAATCATGTTTTGAGGAAAGAGCTATTCTTTCTTATGCATGTCCGTGGTGTGTGCTTGCATATACCCGTACTTAGTACAAGTGTGTACTAACCCTATACATCTATATTATTTTAGGTGCAGGTACAGGTGGTCGATAGAGTTGCAGGATCATCGTTGCAGCTATCCGGACGTCAGCATTCATCCAAAGTTTGGTAGGTCCTCATGCTTTGAGGATACTACTATTTTATATTCTAGCGTAGCTTTAGAGTTGAGCTAGTGGAACATGTTCCACTAGCGTTTCTTTCTTGCTCTTTATTCAGATTTTGTATTTGGGCCATTTTGGCAATTATACAATTAAGACTTATGAACTATTTCTTTCAGTTGTTTATCTCTTTAATGTTATATGGTTGATGATGAACGATTATAAAATTTTAAGAATGTTTGGCAAGCATGTTTAAAGAACAAAAAGTTTCAAATTTTCCGCTAAAATTAACCTATGTAAAGTAAGTATGACGTAAGTAGGCGTGTTTGCGACCTCTGAGAGGTCAACGACGCCGATCTCGTCTGGGGTCTAGATTCCAGTCGTGACAAAGTTGGTATGAGAGCACTAGGTTAAATTCCGAGAATAATGAGTTCACATCAACCACATTGAGTAGTTTCTAAGTCATGGTAGTGAAGTGCACCACTATCCTGAATTATAGACTGCATGATGAGTAGGAAATTTCCCTTCTTCTGATCTTATCGTGCTTTTCTGAATGTGTGATTTCTTGGTGTTATGAGCGTATCTAACATAAATCTTTGTTGTTTTCAGAGAATGGACCCTAGGAGGGCTATTGATCAGAGGAGAGAAAGAGCAGCTACTAGGGGCAACCGAGTTCCACCCCAGGCTCCAGCTGCAGGAGGGGCTGTGCCAGTTAATCCAGCTGGGTTGACTGATGCTGAGGTGAGGGCATCTCTGGCCCAGATGGCACAGGCCATTGCTATGCAGGCCCAGGCCATGACTGCCCAGGTCAATCGGCAGAATGTTCATAGGGAGAACCCACCGGTTCGTAGCATGGCTGATAGGCTGAGGGATTTCACGAGGATAAATCCTCCTATTTTCACAGGGTCTAGGACTGCAGAGGATCCCCAGGAGTTTGTGGATGAGGTGCATAAGATCCTGGTGGTTATGGGGGCTACTGACATTGAGAAGGCTGAGCTGGCTTCCTATCAGCTCAAGGATGTTGCACAGACTTGGTGCAAGATGTGGCAAGATAGTCGCATCTTAGGTGGAGTGCAAGTCACATGGGAGCTGTTTAAGACAGCATTTCGGGAGAGATTCTTCCCCAGGGAGATGAGGGAGGCCAAGGTTGAGGAATTCATCAACCTTAAACAAGGCTCTAAAACAGTCAGGGAGTATTCCCTGAAGTTTGTTAAGCTGTCAAGGTATGTTATCTTCCCTAGTATTACATAGTAAGAATGAGGAGAATACTGAACTTTGTTGAAATCATCCTGGTATGCTACTTCCCTGATTGCTAACAATAGGGATGAGATGAGCAGGTTTCTCACAGGAATCAATGGGGACCTGGAGGAGGAGTGTCGATCTGCGATGCTCCATGATAATATGGATCTTTCCAGGTTGATGGTGCATGACCTGCAGGTAGAGGACAGCCGCAGAAAGAGAGGTGTTCGTGATTCTAGGAGGCCTGACCCAGTCATGGAGGCCACAGGAACAACTTTGGAGTCCATGAGCAGCCAAGGTTCAAAAGGGGGCAGCAGAGTTCTGGGAATTTTAATCCTCAGAGAGGTGCTACAACTACAGGAGGCAGACCTGAGCCCAAGAAGGGCAATGGAGGTGAGATGCAGCGTCCTAAGAAGAATTGTGCTAAGTGTAGCCGAGCTCACAGTGGAGAGTGCAAACAGGGCACTAATGCCTGCTTTGGTTGTGGTAAGAGTGGACACATGGTCAGAGACTGTCCACAGAACAGAGGTCAGGCTGGAGGTAATGCTCAGCCTAGGCCTAATCCACAGGGTGCAGCAGCAGCCGAGCCTCCTAAGAGGAACAGGTTCTATGCCCTGAAGGGCAGGGAGGAGCAGGAGAAGTCCGCTGATGTGGTCACAGGTATGCTGCAAGTGTTCTCAATTTCTGTTTATGCTTTACTTAATCCAGGGTCTACACTTTCCTTTGTAACTCCTCTACTTGCTCTTACTTTTGAGATATTGCCTGAAGTTCTACATGATCCTATAATGGTTAGTACACCTTTAGGAGAGAATGTAAGAACTGATAGAGTATACAAGGATTGCCCAATAGTTGTGAGTGGTAAAACTATGTGTGCAAACCTGGTTGAGTTACCCATGCATGATTTTGATGTTATTCTTGGCATGGATTGGCTTCACAATTGTTATGCTTGCTTGGACTGTCGTAGTAGAGTGGTGAGATTTCGCTTTCCTAATAAAGAAGAGGTAGTCTGGGAGGTGTACAATTCGAGTCGTCTAACCCCTTGATTTCTAACCTTAAGGCCAATAAAATGATGTCCAAGGGGTTATTGTGTCATCTTGTGAGTGTTAATGATTTAGGTCATGACATTCCTTCCATAGACTCATTACCTGTAGTGAATGAGTTCTTAGATGTGTTTCCTGATGATTTACCTGGAGTCCCTCCCCTTCGAGAGATTGACTTTGGTATCGATTTAGAACCCGATACTAAACCAATCTCAATTCCTCCTTACAGAATGGCTCCAACAGAAATCAAAGAGTTGAAACTACAGTTAAAAGATCTCACTGACAAGGGTTTCATTCAGCCGCGCATATCCCCTTGGGGCGCTCCAGTGTTATTTGTAAAGAAGAAAGATGGAACCCTTAGAATGTGTATCGATTATCGGCAGCTCAACAAAGTCACTATAAAGAGTAAGTATCCACTCCCCAGAATAGATGATTTGTTCGATCAACTCCAAGGGTCTAGTTTCTTCTCTAAAATTGATCTTCGTTCAGGGTATCATCAACTTAGGGTTAGGGATGGAGATATCCCAAAGACAGCCTTTCGTACCCGCTATGGTCACTATGAGTTTTCAGTCATGTCATTTGGTCTCACGAATGCACCTGTTGCATTTATGGATCTCATGAACAGGGTCTTCCGTGAATACCTTGACTCTTTCGTCATAGTATTCATTGATGACATTCTCATCTACTCTAAGACCAAGGAAGAGCATGAACAGCATTTGAGACTAACCTTGCAGGTACTTAGACAGCATCAGTTATATGCCAAATTCAGCAAATGTGAATTCTGGCTGAGATCAGTGACCTTCCTAGGTCATGTTGTGTCCGATCAGGGCGTGGAGGTGGATCCCAGGAAGACTGAGGCTGTGAAGAACTGGCCAAAGCCTCTTACTCCCACTGACATCCGTAGCTTTTTGGGATTGGCTGGTTACTACCGCAGGTTTGTGGAGGGCTTTTCTTCCATTGCTGCCCCATTGACAGCTTTTACTAAGAAGAAAGCCAAGTTTGAATGGACGAAGACTTGTGAGAAGAATTTCCAGGAGCTCAAGGACAAACTCACTTCAGCCCCGGTGCTTACTTTGCCTAACTATGGTGAGAATTACACTATTTATTGTGATGCATCTAGGGTTGGTTTGGGTTGTGTTCTTATGCAGGTTGGTAAGGTGATAGCCTATGCGTCCAGACAGCTCAAGGTTCATGAGAAG
>JABWTJ010000037.1:4245386-4247886 GCA_016801875.1 Solanum sitiens | reverse complement strand
CCCTGCATATTGACACTGCAAGAACAAATGGTCCATACTTTCATCCTCATTGTTACACAACACACATGTTGTCTCATAAACCACTCCCATTTTGCAAGTCTATCCACTGTTGCTAGCCTTCTGTTCATCAGAATCCACATTGTGAAGATGGCTTTTGGCCTTGCTGCATTCCTATACATTAAGCACTTCCAATCCATCTTAATTTGTTCCCCTCTCAGATAATCATAATACTGTTTTACCATCCCTTTCCCTTCTTTCATTTGAACTTGATCCACTAGTTGTTTAGCTTGCATTATTTTCCTGATCATCCAGCTTGCATGTTCTCTTTTCTGCCAATCCTCCTGCCCCTTTAAGTAATATGTATGTATCCATTTGATCCATAGCTTGTCTTCCTTGTTTACTAAATCCCAACACAGCTTTGCTATTGCTGCTCTATTCCATATTTGCATGTTTATCAACCCCATTCCACCTTCTTTTTTAGGCCTGCATACTTTATCCCATGCTATTAGAGCTTTCCTAGTAACCTTCCCTTCTCCAGACCATAGATAGCTTCTACACATACTTTCAATTAATTTGATTATCTTAGCTGGAAATACAAATAGTTGAGTCCAGTAAGCCTGCACACCAAATAGTACTGTCTGTACCAGTTGAGTTCTACCTGCATAAGATAATTTCCTTGCTGTCCATGAGTTTATTCTTGCCATTATTTTCTATATGAGAGGGTGCCATTGCATTACTGTCATCTTCTTGGTTGATAGAGGAACCCCCAAATACTTGAAAGGTAGCTCCTCCATGTTGTATCCTAGCTGCTGCACAATCTGAAGTTTCACTTCCTGTTGAACCCCTCCACAATATATTGAGCTCTTACTTAGATTTGCTTGTAATCCTGAAGCTTGTGAAAATTGAGAAAAACACCTTTGAATAGCTTTAACAGATTCCAAGTCTCCTCTAGCAAACATTAATAGGTCATCTGCAAAACATAGATGTGTAATATCTAGTTTAGAGCACCTAGGATGATACTTGAACTGTTTATATTCTTTAAGCCCTTTAAGCAGCCTGCTAAGATACTCCATTGCTATAGCAAACAGGAAGGGAGACATTGGATCTCCTTGCCTCAATCCTTTAGCAGCATCAAAACTCTGAGAAGTCTTCCCATTCACTACTATAGAGTAATTCACTGTTTTAAAACATATCATTATCCATTTTATAAACATCTCTGGAAATCCTAACCCAAACATTACTTGCTCCAAATAATCCCATTCCACTGAGTCATAAGCTTTCTGCAAATCTATCTTCAGCATACTTCTAGGGGAGATATGCTTTCTGGTATAAGCTTTAACCAATTCATGTGCAAGGACTATATTATCATCAATTTTCCTTCCTGGTATAAATCCTGCTTGGCTGTCACATATAACACTCTGAATAACTCCATGCAACCTATTAGTTAATACTTTAGATATAATCTTATACATCACAGTACAACAAGCTATAGGCCTATACTCTTTCACATTAGTAGGATTCTGAACTTTTGGTATGAGAGACACTAGAGTGCAATTAAAATCTTTATGAAGTTTTTGAAAAAACTCTTAACAGCTTCCAATACATCCCCTTTTACTATCTGCCATGTATGCTTGAAAAAGAAAGCATTGTATCCATCTATCCCAGGTGCTTTATCATTCCCTATAGCTTTCAATCCTTCATAGATCTCTTGCTCAGTTACTTCAGTACATAACTGTAACCTCTGCTGCTTTGTCAAAATAGGCCCTCTTTTCATCACTAATGCATCAATGGCTGGTAATTTACCTGCTGAAGATCCCATGAGACTCTTAGAAAACATCACAAACTCCTCTTGGATTTCATGTGGTTCATATAGCATCTTTCCTTTTAATGACATAATATTTCTTATAAGCTTCTTTTGATTTCTCTCTTTAATGACTGAGCTAAAATACTTATTATTTGCATCCCCTAATTTTATCCAGTTGATCCTTGACTTCTGTCTCAAAGCACTTTCTTCAATCAAAGACCATTTTTCAAGCTTGATAGCAACTCTTTCTCTTTCATAACCAACTCATCATTAACTTGCTCATTCAGCTGTGTTTGAACATTTGCCACCTCTACTCTAGCCATTTCAATCTGCTTCCCAATATACTTAAATTCTTTCCTGTTTAACTGTTTCAGCACAAATTGTAGTTCTTTCAATTTACACCACACCTGCTTCATTTTATTGCAACCATACTCTTTTTTCCATATAGTTTCTACCATTTCCATAAAACTCTCATGTTCAGTCCAGACAATAAAAAATTTAAAGCTACCTCTTCCATGCTGCTGAGTTTCTTGAAGTATTAACACCATTGAGCTATGATCAGATATGTTAGGATTCCCATACTCTACCTTTACATGCCCCCATTTATCCATCCATTCATCATTTCCAAAAGCTCTATCTATTCTGCTGGAAATTCTATCCTTCCCACACTACTTATTAGTCCATGTATAGTAGTTC
>JABWTJ010000037.1:4162886-4240386 GCA_016801875.1 Solanum sitiens | reverse complement strand
CTAGGCTAGCTTTGAGGATTTCTTAGGTAGGCTTGGAGAGGGTGTATGGGTGTTCTCTTCATGTCTTACTCAAGTAAGTCTTAGAGTAACATTGGGTAGAGAGTCTAAGTAATAAAAAAGGGAATAATCTTATCTTATGAACTATGTATGAGTTGGGTTGAAGAACGGTAATGTACTCCTTCACATATGAAATTACAATTCACCTTAACTATGTATAAGTTGGAGAATAATGCTTGCCACCGAGCGGATATGACAAATGAGGTAGAGACCTTCCCTATAGTTTAGGTCGGGTCTTCTACATATGATCTAATGAATGGAAACTCTCCCTCTAGTTGAATCGGCCAGGTTTCTAGAAGCAATCTTCCTATCCCATAACTACGTGACCGCATAGGACTTATCTAGTGGATCAACATTATAGCTATATATGTTTAGTACTACCTTAGGCAAGTAGAACACCTTCTTTCGGTATGGGGTTATATGTCACCAGATTCCATGTAGCTCTCATGGTCTATGTCGGTTAAGGCAATTCTCTCTATGTAATAAGATAATGCATATGACTTGAACAATACTTGTGATTTTTTGATAAGTCTACTTCGTAGGAGTGGGGTATGTGACTTCACTTTTTACATTGCACAAGAGTCTTTGAAAGAGAATATGGGTGGGTCCATGATGCTATGGTAAGACATGAAGGTGTGATATACTTTGATTGGGTTGTTGTTAAGATATGACTCTCCTTATGTATATGTGATGAACATGGTTATTCACTTATGTATGATTGTGGATTATGATGGGATTTAATGTTGATATGTGTAACTAAGGTGATTCTAAATGTATACTTAATATAGTTGGTATTATGGGATGGCAACTATGCATTGCACAAGTATGCTTTTAGGGTTGCTAAGGTGATGGTCCTACTATGTTATGAAAAATCATATGAGAATGCTATTATGACTTGTCTTATGCCCTTATGTGCATAAATGGTTTTCCAACTTAATAAATGCATTATTTTCACTAAAATGTATTTTGTAGAATAATTAAGTATTTTTATGCATGTTTCCATACTTAGTGCTTTTGTACTAACCCCTTCTCTTCTACATCTCCTATGAGTGTATGTTCGGGCCGTTGTTAGTCCATTCTTGATGAAAACTTGGCTTGCTATCTCCAAGTTTTGGTGAGTCCTCAATTATGAGTACGAGATGTTATTGATTCAAGTTCTAGGTTACTTTCCTTGTTAAGGACTATATTGTATTTCCTTATGATAAGACTTACTATTGATGTAAGGGATGAGTCCTAAATTTGGTACTCTTATGTTTAGATGGTGTAATGAGACAAGTCTAGCTTTCTATTTTTCATATATGAAGAAAGTTGTACTTCTATAGTAAAAGTTTTAAGTTTTCCGCATTATTCTTAAGTCTTATGTAATGATGGTTAAGGTCTTGTATGAGACTCCTTCGGAGTCAAATATGTTGTGTCACTCCTAAGGTGTATCCTGGGTCGTGACATATTCAATACCATGGAAATGAGATTTCTACAATTTAAAAAAGAAAAAGAAGACCTTTTTAGAAAATGAAATATCTCTTATTTATAAAAATGAAATTCTGACTAATGAAGTTTGTAAAAGGATAGGAAATCATTTCTCCATCCTGTAACGACCCTCAAAATGAACTAGGGTTATCTATAGACTCACAAGAGCTTAATTAGTTAATAAGGTGTTAAAATAATGAATATTAGCATTAGAAGTCAATTTTTAGAGTTTGGAAGTCAAAACGTCCAAGGACGACCAAGACGTCCGGAAACTAGAGCGTGTGCTAGTGTGTCCTTGTATGTTGTATGTGTTTTTATGTGTTATTTGGAGTCTAAAATCAGTGGGGATGACCCTAACACCTAGATGACCATCTTTAGGTTCAAAAACATTTGGTTACGACTCCCCAAGGACCGCCATAGGGTTCCTTGAGAAGGACCCAACCTTAGGCCAACAAGCTGCCCAAGGCGGTAACAAATTGTGCATAGATGAAACCAGTACGCATCGCGGACATGGTTCACCAAGGGCCAAATTATTGGTCCACGTCGCGGACTCTATTATCCCAAAAAATATTTTGAAAAATCTTGAGGGTTCACCAAGGGACTTGTTCCCCAACGATAATTCCGAAAATTTAAGTTAAGTTTGACTTGTCTAAAAAGTTCCAATTAATGTAGGGGTATTTTGGGGGTGTATTATATATGGATTGTAGGTCATTATACGCCCATTACCCTAATTTAAAACCCCAGCCATAAATTAGAATCCAAAAATTATAAGCTCTCCATTCTCTCTAAAATTCTCTCTCTAATTAGATCCTCCATTGAAGGACCTTCACGTTCCAAGGAAGAAGTCCTAATTCTCCAAGGTTTCAAGCTTTATTCCTGGGATTTCTTCCATTAAGGTATGGTGATTTCATCTTTGACTCTTCTTCCATTCAAGGAGCCAATTTCAAAGGCTTTTCAAAGATGTTCAAAAACATAGAAATTCCTATTTTTAATTCTAAGCATGGGTTCTTGCATGAAAAGGTTTAAATCAATATTTTATAAAGTAATTGATGTTAATTGAATTTTTAAGATAAAAAACTCCATGAACCCATGTATTCCTTGAATTCCTAATTTGGATCTAAAGTGGGTGAATTAATCATAGCTTGATCTTAGTGAATTCATGTGTAGATTGTATTGGGGTATTGAATTATGTACAAATCATTATACAATTGTTTATAACCTGCCTTATAATAATGATATTCATATTTTATGTTGTTTGTTCATTGATATGGATTGGTTTTTAGCTTAGTATTGTGTACATGGCTACTGGTAAGTGCCTTTGTAAAGTGAATTGGTTGAAAAGGCTAAGGAACGGTGATGATGATGATGATTGGGAGGTGGTGAGTTGACCTAATTCCTCTATTTAGTATAGAATTGATATTGAATTGTATTGATTGGTATGGAACACTTATGGTGGCGGTGTCTATTGTTATAATCGTTATGAACATGGCCTTGTCGGCATTATTATGTGAAGTAATGTGATCATGCAGAAGATGTTGTGGCTTATATGAATATGTAAAGTGAAGGATGATATGATATATGTGTGATCTTGTATAATGTGAAGTTATTAAGTGAAGTACTCTTGTAAAGGCTATATGATCTTGTATGAGAGTTAATGTTATGATTTTTCTCTAATTGATAATATATGATGATGAAGGACTAAGAAGTGTACTTATAGAATAATGTTGTATCTTGTGTGGTAGACTTAGTTGTACCTACATGGTACTTGAATGTTATTGAATACCTGATATGATGATGTTGTGTCTTGATTGGTAAACTTAGGCCCCTCTACACTTGATACATGAAAGTTATGTGAATGTGAACTCTAGACTTAGTAGGCTTAGGCACCTTTGCCATGTATGTGCATGAATGAATGCTGAAATGAAAGTCTAGGATTGGTAGACCTAAGATGGTGCCTTTCTAAGGAGGACTAATTTAGGACCTTGAATAAGAAAAGAAGGTCAAGAGCATAGAACCTTGAATATAGAAAAGAAGGTTAATAGAAGCCTCAAAGTAAGGTCGCAATAGTATTCTTCTTGAGTGGAATGATGGACTTAGGGATAGGTTGGCTGGAATGACATAAAACCATCTCTAAGGAAGTCATAAGACCTATCCTAATAGTCCTTGCTTGGCAGACCTAGTGGACCCATCCTTGGAAAGAATAAGTGTTAAGAGTTAGTAAGGCATAGTAATAGTACCTACTCTAATACACCTAGTGAATGATTAATCTATGAGAATAAAGGAAAAGCACTGAGTGAATATGCTTGTGGTAGTAGCTCTACTTAAGATGATACTAGATTACAAATAAACCCTTGATATTCGTTAACCATGTGCCAACATGGGATGTATCCTAGTTCTACCCTTGGCAAGTAGAACACCCTCCTCGGAGTAGGGTAACTTCAGATTCCATACCTAGCTAGTTTGTACGTCAGTTAATGCCTATTCTCATCATGTGGGATGTACACTAGTTATTGGATAGGTTCTACAACGTGTAGGTAGTGGAATGAGACGCTATCTACACATGGCATGAGTAGGCTTTGAAGATGATAGAATGGGTTCCCAAGGTATTTACCAAGACCATTATGTGAAGTCCTCTAATTGTTTGATTGTCTCTTAAATGGATTAATGAATATGGTTGACTAAGTTAATGCATGTTGAATAGAAAAGGGTCTTACCTAGGGAAGCTTTGAGGATTGATTAGGTAGGATTGAAGAGGGTGTATGGGCGGTCTCTTCATGTCTTACTTAGGTGAGTCTTAGAGTAACCTTAGGTGGGAAGTCTAAATGATGAAAAGGGAATAATCTTACTTTGGGAAGTCTGGAGAATCACATAGGTGGCTGTGAAGTGGTTGTATAGGCGGTCTTTTCATATCTTATTTAGGTGGGTCTTAGGGTAACTCTTGGTAGGATGTTTAAATGCTTCTCTATATGATTATGGTTGTCTATTATGAGTTACTTGAAGGTGGTTTTTATACTTGTTTTATGAGGTTTCTCTCAAAAGAGCATGAAAAGTATGTTATAAAGTAAATGCCCGTTTTTAGCACGGTTTTCTTGCATGTTCACCATACTTAGTGCATTCAATGTGATAATTCCATATGTTGTTCTATTTCTACAAGTGTAGGTGGCAAGTGAGGAGTCTCTTAGAAGAAAATATTGGGAATAACATTCTCTCAAGAAGACTTGGTATGACCTCATATGATTCGAGGACAGAGTTATATTTTAGTTTCCTTTCAAAAAGACTTTGTAATAGAGTATAGTTACTTTTCAAATTGATGTAAGGGTTGTGACCTCAAGATATTTAATGTTTCTAAGATGTCCATTACGATACTTAGTTCTTTCTTATGATTCCATAAATATTTGAACTATTGTTGTGGAAAGTTTTAATTCTGCACTACTTTGCATATATATATGCGATGAACGATGTCTAAGGGCTTGTATAAGACCTCTGAGAGGTCGAGTATGACGTGTGATGAATTAATGGTGCTCTTACTTCTAGGGTATACTCTCTAGTCGTTACACATCCAATACTCATAGTCTCACTAAATTCATATCCACCTCAGAAAACCCAACACTAGTTTATGAAGCGTCCTCACGAAGATGATTTTGTATCACCACAAAACCTCTAATTACGGATGAGAATCACTACTACAATGAATAATTTGTGAATAACTACTAACAATAAGAGCAAGTTTTATATATAATTAGGACGGAGGAAATGAGAGTTACCAAACTGTAGATGGTTTTGACACTGCTCTTGGTAAGACTCATACGAACATAGGGTTTATCAGAAAGTGGCAAAATTTCATCATTAATGATGTTCTACTTCCAATGCTTTCATTCATGATGAATTCAACTTTTTGGTTTGAAACTTGTTCAGAAGACGATCCACCCTAAAAAATAATAATGAAAAGAGCGGATTTTATAATCAATAACGGGGGTTTGAGAGAAAGAGTAGTAGAAACATAGAAATGTGTTAAGAGTGATTGGGATGTACCTCCATTGTCGACTGATAAGATAAATGGAGCTCTTGTTTTGATTTGATTCAGTTTATCGAGACTACATAAAAACCTTTGAACTTTCAAAAGGGGATAATTTAAGATTTTGGGGGCGGCGTTAGGGTTTAAGTGTTTTTAAAAAAGAACTTAAAAGTATTTTTAAGTTAAACAATTAGTCCTATTTACTAGTTTATATAATATGACACTTCGTTTCAAAAAGGGGTGGAGCATTCGAGATTTTTTTGACTTAAAGAATTATAAATCAAATTACATAACGATTTTTCAAGATTCTTTTTGAATTTTAACACAAATAATGTGGAATCATTTTGTCTGCTTTTGATGCTTTTAGTATAAATAATGTGGCATGCTTCTAAACCCAAGAATGACATTTATTATTTTTTCCTCAAATGTTTGACATTTTTTCAATTATTTTCCATTTATTATATGATGTATTAGAAAATCTTTAAAATGTTTATTAATTACACTTTTTATCATTTGTTCTTCAAATCAATCTAAGTTATTAAGTTTTTGCATTTGCTTAATCCTTACTACCACTAAACGTGTTTCACTCTATTTAGAAAATTTGAAATTATTTTCATTTCTGTTTGGAAAATACACCAACCTATAAACACTACTTTTTTGTTCTTAATTCTGACTCATATAATACCATAGTCATTCCAACAACCAATCTACATTTTTACCTATTCTTCATTTGTCTCATGATTATTTTTGTTTGCTATGATGTAATATTATTTACCTTATTTTTGCTTTTAAGTAATTTATTGATGTATTATATTTGCATGATAAGAATTTGTTTAAAGTTTTTTTCCTGATTACTCATATTTAGAGAAATGGGAGCTTGGAGGACGAACAAAGGCAAAATCGTAATTCTAAGTTAACTCCATCTTTTGATCATTCCAGAAACTGATAAATTTCTCTATAATTTCTAGAAGCAATCAATCTATTTCCTCTGTCCACCTTTTCCTCTTTCGAAGGTAATTTTCCTAGGTTTGCATTGTTCCTCCATCTCAATACACTTTTTTTGTGATTGAATGTTAAATTTTTCATGTGCTTTCTTCTTTTCTGGCTTGAATTTCTCTGTTTTAGAAGACTTTCTGCTAATCAACTTTTTATTGCATGAGTTAATATTTGTACAAGTTTTGGCAAGGAGTTTAATATTTCACTACTTCTCTATGCTATGCTACTTTCCGCACTCAAGGTATTCGATAATATGCCTGATAGCACTAACAATATTTTGTTATGTTTCATTCTTCGTAGATTTTCACTATATTTCTCTATATCTACTAGATGTTTTATATGCAAGTTAGCAGTTGTTCCTGTTTTCGACATGCATTATGCCTTTTTGATGTATTTTGTGTGGATTAACAACTAATTTGAGGTGGATAATGCACCTAATGTATTTAATAATATGTTTGTCAGAGATGGAATCTAAATTTTTGTATTCTGTTGATTTTGAATGAAACATGTAAAACAATTAAAGTTTTTTTTTTTAGGTCTTAATTAGCCAAGATCTGTTTATGAGCTTTTTATGTCCTGAAGTAAAGCCATTATACTCATGTAAAGATGTATAATCTTTAAAATTTTGCAGTACACCTAATATGACTCCAATATATTTGGAATCTACAATGGTGTTTGAAAATAAAGCTTATTATTATATTACCCTCTGTTACGATAAGACCACAGAAGAATCACACAACAACACTTAAAGTACGAATAACTGTTTGAAATAATAACATGTTTTTGACGCTTTTTTTAATAACTATCACTTCAAAAAGATATACTCCAGTGTCAGATCTTGATTGATGGAGAAAAGGGTGATAGCAGAATACTTTCAAGAAAATACAATTTCTGCAGTTTCTCTATTTTCTTTAATTTAAATCCCCACACCCCAAACATTTCTACTATCAACCAAAGGAGTTAAGTTATATAGGATGTTGTATAGGTTATAGCATTAGTTTCAAAGTTATTAAACGTATTTTCTTGGTAAATTGACAATGCAAAATGAATATTTATATGCACATGTCAACGCAATACATAAGAGATGAAGGAAGAAAAGGAGTGCGCCGGGGAGAACATGAAGAGTCTCAATAGGGATTAACATAATTAAGCCATCTCTGTTCCTTTTTGACAAACTTATATCTAGTCTTCAATATCAATTGTTTTTAACATTGTTTAAAAAGAGAAATATGTAACTAGAAGTAGTAGCATAGTCCTCATGACCATTCACTAACAAATTGAACATGGATGGTACGTGAGGTGCAAAACTCACTTTTCTTAGTGCAATAATTAGGAGAACTACAGTAGCCTTGTAAGAAAAGTTTATCCTCTTTCTCGATGTTCACCTAATTTGACTTTTTCAAGTATGCGTATTGTTGTGTTCTTCATATAAAAGTGGATTATGTATTCACCTTTTTTTTAATACAAAAATACAAGAAATTGCTTACTTTTGTTCAAAAAGTTGATGGGAATGTGGTCCTTAAATTTCTTTTAATAAGATTCTCTACTTGAGAGGTTCCATTCAAGATATCATAGTAACGGTCGATTTGTAGTGGATCTGGTGATACTAGAATAAGGATTCTCAAATGACCTGACAACCTACTTATGAGACATGAGCATTCAAAATCTTTTCGTTAGGCAAATTTTCTCAATTGCCTCTTTCCCTTCTTAGTGTGTTATCTTGAGCTTAAAGTTATCTAATACTTATATTTTTTTTATTGTAATTGAGGATTCTCATAATAGTTCTTGAGATTTTCTTTTGCTAATTTAGGAGAATGACAACAAATATATATGTTTACTCTCTATTCCTTAATTCAGTAGTATTATTAAGTAGTCGCAAGTTCTCAAATTTTAAATGTATATTACTCTTTGTTGCTTCCCTGCTTTATCTCTTGCTCTTTTGCTGACATATTTTTCTAGCAGTTCTGCTTTAGAAGCATCTCTTTTGAGCCGAGGGTCTATAGGAAAACATCTCTAAACTCCCAGTGCACAACATATGAAGAAACGGAAGCCTTAATGTTTGACTCATTAGGGAGTTCGATATCAATTATCCCCTCTCGAAGACATCCCTCCCTTCTCAGATACATTCATCCCATTAAGTAATGTATTATTCACAATTCGTTACCTATGTATCCGCAGGTTTCCTGATGTATCTGAAATCTTATAATTTTATGGGACTTTTGTAGAATTTTTGTAAAGTTGCGATATACATTTCTGTTGTAGGAGATGAATCCCAATACTATTGTGAACTCTTAACAAAATAAAGACGAGTCATATGAGGAGGTTGAATGTTGAATTTACAACGTATGCATTGGAACAAAATAATTATCCTTTTATTTCTTAAAATGAATGCTTATACTAAAAAAATGTATGAAGTACATAAATCACATGCAAATAAGGGCTAATTACATCTTATTCAGGAAGTTTCGCAAAAACAAAACTTTTAAATTTTTTATTGTTCTCAAATTCATTACTTAAGATTATGTTGCTTTTATAAAAAAAGGAAATAAAGGAAAATTAATTAATCCTCCCATAATTCACCCAATCACATTTAAATCACGGCTAATAAATCCCTCATAACTCGTAAAAATTTCAAAATTTTAAAATAGTTCAAGAAAATCATTCAATAGTGATGAAATCGTTGTTGGAGACAATATTTACTTTTCAGATACATAGCCCGATACATAGCCCTTTTAGATAAATAATAGTGGGTATATGTATCGGTTACTAAAATATAATAATTTTTTATATTTATGTATTAGATACATAATTATGAACGTGATTAATACTGATTTATGCTTGAAATAATTGGAGTAATGTATCAATGAACAATAAGATTTGTACACGATACATAGAACATATGAAACTTGTAATGTACTTGATGGTTGAAACATAAATATGATAATAAGTAAATACACAAATATCAAGCAAATACATTTGAAATATGAATTGGGTAGAGAAGGCAGTGTAGTAACACCCTCGAATTTGTTCATATTTATATATTAGATACATAATTATGAACATGATTAATACGAGTTTATGTTTAAAATGATTGGGGTTATGTATCAATAATAAGATTGTATTGGATACATTGTACACAACATAATTGTAGTGTATCTGATAGTTGAAACATAATCACGATACATCAGTAAATACATAAATATCAAGCATATGCATTAAAAAAATTAAATCTTAGGTAGAAAAGGTCGTGTAGTAACACCCTCGACTCCACTCCCCCCCCAAAATTAATGAAGCTTTTGCAATCGGTGATTTCGAACTAGAATTAGCATCCTTTCATATTTCACAGTCTAGAATTTCTTCATCATTAAAGGGATCCTTGCGGTGTTTGGATATATTTTCAACAAAACCATCTGTATCCAAATCAAATTGATGAGAAACAATATCTTCATTGCTCGCGGATACATTACATTAGTAAATTGAAACTATTTTAATTCAAAATTCTTATATATTGAAAACAAAATAGATGATGAAGAAATTCCTCTACCTCTTTTTAGAATTTGAAACTGATGATAAATTCTAGAATAACGCATTTATAACTCAAAATTGCCGAGTTAGAAGAAAAGACTGATATATTGGGAAATTGTAGACGTGATTTTGGGGGAGTTAACCGTGGTGTATGGAGAATGAGAAGGATGTATCCGGAGGTGAAGAGACAGAAAAGAAAAAAAGAGAGAAGATTTGGTAGTTAATTTAAATGGTAGAAATTTTCAGAGATTATGCTATCTTAAGTTTCTTGTATTTTGTATGTTTTCCAAAAATAAAAATTGGATGTGAACCAAACTAATGAAAGTTATCCTCCTCATGAATTGGGTGTATCTCTAAACATGTCAAATAAAACTTTCCAGTGATGTGAAATTTTTCTCATCCAATGGAACTTTACCTTAATAAGACGGTGAACAATCAATTCGCATTGAGAGTACATCTTATTATATGAAGATTCCTTTCTATGCCTTCTTGTGTTCCTCCTCTTCTATAGCACCCACATAATAATAACAGGGATCACCACTAAAATATGTTAAATATTTGTATTTTGTTTTAGTTCCCACCATTTGATAATCATATGTAGATGCAACACTTCAATATCAAACCTTGAAGCATACTGCCTCAATAGCTTTTGGGCTATTGGGGCTATTAGAAACAACTGTGTCACTGTCTCCGTTTCTCCCTTTACACAAAAATAGTGTTTGGAGACTATTTATATCCTCATTCTTTAAAGATTGTAATTAGTGACAATTAGAGTTGTCAATATGGGCTAGCCCACCCCATCCGGGCTAATCCATACAGGCTTTGACATTTTACGGGTCAGGCCGGGCTAGCCCATTTTTGGTGTGGGCCAGAAAATAATCGGCCCAACCCACAAGTACGTGGGCTACAGGCTTGCTGGTCCAGCCCACTTTTAAAAAAATATATTTTTTATAATTATTAAATTAAATTATAAATTATAATTTTAAATCATAAATATCAACAAAACAATATTACATGATGTTAGGCCTCATTTGTTTGCACTTAATGGGGGTATGAATCTTAATCAATTCTGATTTGCCTCATTAAGTGTGTGTTTTAATTACTAAATATTAATTATTTAGATTCAGTTCAAGTTCGTTTGTTTTATTTTCTTATAAGTCTTCTAATGCGTCTAGATATATCTTAATGAATCATATCTATAACACACTCTTAACACTATTCAGACTCAAAAATAAGACACTTATCTTAATTCAACTAAATCACAACAACTCATAAAAATTGTTTTCTTATTTAATTAATGTTTATTATATGCTTATCATTATAATTTCCTTTATTCATATTAAATTAATATACATCTTTTACTTTCATAAATTAATCAAAATATTTGAATTGATAAGCACTCTCATGATATAATATTTAGCACAATTTCAAAAAATAAAGAAGTTCGATAACAATAATAAATGTCTATTATAAAATAAAATATTTTCCTAAACAATATATTTACTACTCTATATAAATTATTTTACATTACATTATATTATATTCTCAAAGTATTTGAGTGTAAAAAATAGTCATATTAATGATGTAACTTGATGTTAAACTCTTAAAAGATAAATCATATTACCTTGTTGCGGTAAAAATGTTCGAAATATTATTTTATATGGAAAAAATCTATTTAACTAACAAGGTTATTATAATATGTTGTTGATATAGCGTTTAATTTCATATGTACATTCAGATATTGAAAACAAATTGTTCCAATAATTCAGTGTTCATATTCAAAGACAACATCTTAATATTCAGATGTTTATTCAGATTTACACATCTAGATCTTAATGCACATCTTAATATTCAGATGTGTATTCAGATTCAGACATCTTAATTGTAATGGAAATAAATGAGGATTGTTACTACTTGTTAATCAAATTCACAAATATAATTATCTTTATAATATTTATTAAGTTTTTTTCAAGCAAAAGTATAAATATCTAATTTGACTTTGAACTTTCTTTAATTTTAAATTTTAATATTATATTATATTTTTTAATTAATTTTTATTGGCCCACAGGCCGACCCTACCGATATTTCTCGAGCCCCACAAATCAGCAGGCTTATTCAGGCCGGGCTAAAAAGCCCTTTTCTTAAATGGGCTTCAAAAATCTTAGCCCAGCCCTATTAAATTCCGGGTTAGGCCAGGCCGGCCCAATGGGCCTAGCCCATATTGACAGCTATAGTGACAATTCTTTTCCTCCAAACCCTCCGAAAAAAGAGAGAAATTTTAAAAGGAAGACCTTTTACCCTTAAATAGTTCACCCACTCAAATTAGCTCTACAACTTCTCACAATATGATATGTTGACTTCATAGTAAAGATGCCTTTTGAATTTTCCATCCACTACGCCTTGTCAATATCCACCACTTCGAGCCATGTTCGATATTATCGAATATGTACAGTCATTTAAGGTGATACACAGTCCAGGAGTTTATTAACATTTCATTCTCCGTTTATTATAAATTCATTCACTTGAATTTACATTTTATGTGAAATATAGATCTCGTTGTTTTGTAGTGTATAGGACTAAAATATATGTATTTATATTTCTATATACATTATTCTCTCGCTTTATACAAACACAAACGCATTTTAAACATTTTATACGGAAATGTATAAAATGACTAATTGTATACCGAAAATGGCTAACTGTATACAAATCAGATGGCAAAAAAAATGAATGTTTGTTGCCAATCACAATTAAAATAAACTATGACGATAACATTTAATTTGAATTAATAACTTCCAATTTCATACAATTTTCCCATCTAAGTAATTCAATATTTTAAAACTGTTGCTACACTTTGTTTTGGGCCTGCAATTCATTATTTTAAGACTGTTGTTACACTTTGTTTTGGGCCTAGTACATTTTTGTCCATTTATCCGATGTATACACTTACCGTGTATCAGTGCATACTGCATGTTTTTTTCAATGTATACAACATGTATCTACTTGATTTCCTACATTTTTTTGCTTCCAAGACCTATATATCAGCCTCCAAATTTGTATATTGGCTTCCATTCTGCTTCAATTGACCAAAGAATTGACTCGAGGGGAGAGTTTAGGACCTCCATGGCCCCTTGGCATGAAAGTAAAGAGATTTTGTGTCCAACTAGACTCTCATGGCGTTTTACAACAAAGCAAAGAGAGGAATACAAATTAGTATATGATAAGAAAACATTTGGCAATTAATAAGGCATACACATAGTATTAACTCATATAATTAGTAGAAATCAAGTGTGAATGGTCCGTGAATTTTTTTCTTTTTGAAAAAATAAAAGAGGCAACCATAATTATTTTGCTTCTCTTTTTTTTGTTACTGATTTAAATAAATAATTAAGAATTCTCCTCTTGTATGTTTGTTTTGTGGTTGGATGGAAGAATTTTTTTTGAATAAAGAATTTTAAAAATTAAAAGGTCCTAAAATACCCTTAAAGTATTGAAAATGGCACATAACTACCCTCATTGACCTACTGGCTCTGAAATACCCTCCACATTCACCTATTGGCTCACAAATACCCTCCCCATCTACCTTTAGGTTCAATTTTAGCCACTTCATTAACGGAGTACCATTTAAAATAATTAAATAATCATTTTAAATACGTGTTGCTCAACCATTGGTTGCAATTTAATTATTTAATATAATTTTAAACCTACCCATATCCACCTATTTTTAACTATACCGCCCAAATACTTATTAAACCCGCCCTAAAATATTGAGCATCAAAATATATTTGATATCATGACATTAGAAACATCTTTCTAATGTCATGAATGAGCATTAAGAAATCTCCTACAAGAGAAAATTCAATAAATAAGCTTAAGCTTTTTAATTAATATAAATTATATAAACATACATTATGTACATGACAAAATATATTTTCTTGTTCCGGTGGAGTCAAATATGAGTTGCTAACATAATGTATGTACAATTCACAGTTGTTGAGTATCTGCATTTTTTTTATAATGGTGACAGAATTATAGTCATATAAATCAAACAGACAATCACTACTACAAATAAAGAATTTAACGATAATAATAAAATTTTCATTATATTATATATTTTACAACAATAATACATATGTATATTCATAGCCAAAATTTATATAAATAACACTAAAAATTTAGCAATTTTGAATGCAATAACATTAACTCAGTCTCCACTAAAAAATATCTATTGTTAGTAAATATCTTCTTCTTTTTTCTGCAGTGAACGAAGTCAGAGGTGAATTCAGCTAAACTTAATAGCTTTACATTTACATTTTGAATTTTTTATATAAATCTTTAACTTAGTATCTATACAATTTGTTCCTCTAAAGGAATACTAGATTTTCTTTGTGATCTGATTATTTTAGATTAATATAATGGTCACACTTTAAACTTTAATGCTTATTAAACCCGCAAGACCTAATACAAAAAGAGCCTGTGCGTTCAATCGAATGGATAATGGGTGAGTTTAAAATTATATTTTAGGGCGGGATTAATAAGTATTGGGGCGCATTTAGTTAAAACTGGGAGGATTTAAAATTATATTAAATAATTAAATTACAACGAATGGTTGAGCGTCGCATAATTAAAAGTATTATTTAATTATTTTAAATGGTACTCCATTAATGAAGTGGATAAAATTGGACCTAAATGTGGATGAGGAGGGTATTTGTGAGCCGATAGGTGAATGAGGGGTAGTTGTGTACCATTTTCAATACCTCGAGGGTATTTTAGGCCCTTTTCCGTTTTAAAAATATGATTTTTGAACAAGGAAAAAACTTTTTTTATAATAAGGATAACCAAATTCGAAGAGAGTTGCTTGAGTATCTCATCAAAGTGAGAATCAAATGAGCGTAGTTCGTGAATATCATGGGGCCCTCCCTTAAAAATCATCATTGCCTAATTAGTTTTAACCATCTAAATATGATGAGGCTCTCCCTTAAAAATCATAAGACTAACTTAGATCTATCACTTGATGACTACTCTGCTATTTTATTCAACACGTATACTTGGTCTTAACTAACACAATGTTACATCATCATAAACTCTCTTATGGTTAAAGTATATTCTAACTCATCCTAGCTAGTAACTATTACTCTACCTTCTATCATGAAATTTATACAAACTCATCACTTCTTAGTATACCCATAAGGGAAAACTCCTCAGTGAGAACTTACTGGGTGCATATCTGCAACAACATAATTTGCCTCATATCACTATTTTCCTTTCTTAGATTACTATACCTTTGCATGCATTCTTTTAACTTTTAGCACTTTTACTACTACGATTTATAACATTATAACTCATACTATATTTTTGGGTGAAAATACTGCCCAATCTCTAAAACACACATCGTCATAAGGATCTCAATCGAAACAAGATTTAGAGAAGATAGGTGTCATAGTTGAGTAAATCCTAAGAAACAAAATCTTTTTTTTCTACTGTTCAATGGGATTTTCTTTGACTGAAGAACCAAAAACAACTACCAAGGAACCCAAAACAAAAAAGCAAAAAATACAACCAAAAACTATTTACAAATATGCGTCGGGTGGAAACAATCCGCTAACCAAATAATTAACAATGTCTGCATACTATAGTAATTCGGTCACCTCTAGCGCCAATAGTTGTTGATTAGGGAATTCCTTACTAATTTCACCTTGCTCTCCCATGTCTGACGAACTCTCCAATCTTGAAAGGTGGTCTGCAATCTGGTTTTAAAAACCTCTTCGGTCCTTGATCTCGATGTCAAACTCTTGAAGCAATAGAATCCACGTGATTAACTGCAATTTTGCATTCTTCTTGGTTAACAAGTACCAAATAGTTCCATGGTCAGTATATACAACAACTTTAGTACCTACAAGGTAAGATCTATACTGGTCAAAAACATAGACCAAGACTAGCATTTCTTTTTAAGTCACTTTGTAGTTGGTTTGGGCCGCATCCAGTGTTTTGCTTGCATAATATATGGAGTGAAACACCTTCTCTTTCCTTTTCCCCAACACTGATCCCACAGCCACATTACTTGCAGCACACATCAGCTCAAAAGGAAGCTCCCAATTTGGAGAAGTTAGGATTGGAGCTTCTATTAGATTCTTCTTCAAAGCTTCAAAAGCTTGCATGCATTTATCATCAAATACAAATTTCATCTCCTTCTCTAGGAGACTGCACATGAATCTTGCAACCTTAGAGAATCCTTAATGAATCTCCTGTAAAAACTAGCATGACCCAAAAAACTTTGCACCCTTTTAAAAGAAATTGGAGGAGGTAGTTTTTCAATTACTTCCACTTTTGAAAAATCAACTTCCAGCCCTCTTTTTGAAACCTTATTGCCCAACACAATCCCTTCTTTCCCTAGGAAATGACATTTTTCCCAGTTTAGGACGAGATTCGTTTCCTCATATCTAGTTAGAACCCTGTCTAAATTCTCCAAGCACATGTCAAAAGACTCCCCAAAGATTGAGAAGTCATCAATGAATATCTCAACAAAATCTTCCACCATGTCATGAAATCCATCATGCATCTTGGGAAGGTGTCGGTGCATTGCATAGCCCAAACGACATTCTCTTTGAAAGGATATGTCCCATACGGGCAAGTGAATGTAGTTTTATTCTAGTCCTCTGGTGCAATCACCATTTGGTTGTATCTTGAATTATCATCCTGGAAACAATAATATTCTTGCCCAGCTAACTTGTCCAACATCTGATCAATAAACGGAATCCGGTAGTGATCCTTTATGGTGGCTTCATTTGATTTCCTGTAATCCATGCATATTTGATACGCTCAAACTTACTTCTCAAATAAGAAGTAAAGCGGTCGTATCAAGTAAAGAACCCAACTAATGAGGTTGGGGTCGATGCCACGAGGAAAATGGTTCAGACTTAACTTTATTCTATTATTACTTCTATTTAGTCAATTATTTTCCGAAAACAAATAACTAAAGGGGGGTTTTGATTAATAAAATCAATTAACTAAATTAAAGTAATCAACTAACAAGTTCAAATATTGAAGTTTAACCAAGTGATGAGAGTAACTAGGGCTTAAGTGTTCCCCACAGGCTCCTAACTCGGTAATTCTAACTATAACAATTCTTTCCTAATATCTTGCATGTAAAGTGATAAGTTAGGTATATCTAAATCCTTGGTCCGGCATCTAGAGAATTTTACTCCGCACCTTGTTCCGGCTACATGTGTTGCTTTACTAAACCTTATCTTTACCTCATATTAAGCATCGTAATCGAAATTTGACTAAGTTGTTACTTCGTACCAACCGACACTAGCCTAGTAGATAGTATACACTAAATCTACGTTGATAATTCTTTTTCTATTATCTACCTCCTTGGTCCGGCAAGTAGCATTAAGGCGAGTTCTAACGTTGGCCATCCGTTAAAAAGACTTCTAAACAAAAGAATTATCAATACATGCAAGACACTATTCTAGAATTATTATTTTAGCTAGATTTTACCTTGTTATTTACCATGGTTCCCACAAACCTAGTTATGGAGTTTAGTTACCCATGGTCATAATCACACAATTCATATTGATAATATAAGAATCCATGCACTTACTTTAATGAGAATGAAGAAAATCCAGAAATTCACTTGAATAATTCACAAAAACACTAACAATCGATTCCGGAAAAGTATGATCAAATACCAAAATCAATAGTTCAATACTTAAACAAGAGAACTAAAAAATATCCAAAAGTCTAACCCAAAAACGAGGTTTTTCGAACTATTTATAATTAAACAAAACCTAATAAAAGAGGTAATCTAATTAAGGAAAATGTGTCCAAAACGCGTCTGAGTCGATGACCCTTGTGACGGACCGTCGTGGCCTCCGTCTTTCCATACTTAAACTCTAATCTTTGCTGCTTCCTTCATCAACTCTGTTAACCTCGACGGACAGGTGTGACGGACCGTTGCAAGCACGACGGTCCGTAACTTTTTGGACTTGGGTACTGGGACTACTCTCTGACAACCACAACGAATATGTAGGACGGACCGTCGTGACTATGATGGTCCGTCGTGAGCTTTCTTAGTCCCACTCTTGGTCAGACTTCCCCAACTTCATTCAGCAGCTATTTTATTCTTACTACGGTACCACCTACGGACCGTCACAGTCACGACGGACCATCATGGGCTCCGTAGGTGGTCACTTCTGCAATTTCTGCTCAAAACCTCCGCGTTCTCCTTTGGACAGATTTCCTGCAAATATAGAGAAACCTACATCAAAATCAACACAAAAAGGCTTTAGACACACACTAAACTTAAGAAAAAAACATTAAAAGTACCGTGAAACCACGGTACATCAACACCCTCAACTTAAATTCGTTGTTTGTCCTCAAGCGACACAATATGACTCATTACAAAATCTTTGTACAAGAGTATCCGTATTTTAGCTTTCGCAATCATTTGGCTATCAATACCGATTATTCTCATTATATTCATGCATGCATACTCACATTTAGGACATTTAGGACGTTAGCCAACTCTTTGGATTCAACATCTCCCTCAATGTCTTTTCCAATTAACAATTTTCTAAAGGGTCTTGAGCTTCAAAATATTTGGATTTCATTGACTCATCAATGACTGTGATTTTCGACAATTCCTCATATATCCAGACAACTTCATTACCTTGTAAACATCAAATACCTCGACCTTGTCACGAGCCCTCATTGTTAGTTTATCGGCGACAACATCAATTAATGCAACTCTGTTGGTAGGAATGGGCGTCCCAAAATAAATAGGACGTGGGGATCTGGCTCAAAATCCAAAATGAGAAAGTCCACACGGAAAATTTGTAACACCCAAGAAATTTTTTCGAACAAAGACTCGAACTGTTAATCGTACTGAGTAAAATTTCACCAAGGAATTAAAAATTTCTTAAGTATTAAGGTCATTTCACTAGATTTAGCACCTTGAGTTCCAAAAATAATCAAATTGGAAATAGCGAAATCTGATATTTCGCAAGTTAAGCTAAGTATGAATTTTGGGTCAACTTCAAACGACCATAACCCTTAGCACATGATGAGTAAGGTGAGTTGCATGATACCATAGGAAATATCTTTGAATTATATTTCCAATCCACCGAGTTTGATAATTTTTGAGTTCGGATGAGTGAATATGACCTTTTGAAGTTAGGATGTCCAGTCAAGGAAAGTTAACCGAAAAAAGTGAGGGGTATTTTGGTCCTTTCCTTACCAAATCAGATTTAATTAGTTTTTAGTCATATTTTAAGGTTATAATCCTTTTGGTTTCAGTTTCATAATCCTAAATATGCTTACGGTTTTAGTTGCGAGTTCAAGAAGAGGTAAGAAGAGAAAGAAGAGAAAAGAGGAGAAAAGATGAAAGGATTAAGGCGTTCATCGACGTTCTTGAGTTTAGTTGCGGATTTTTGCGATGGTTCTAATCCCTAAGAGGTAAGTAATATTCCATAGTGTTGGTTTGGTTCACCCACATGCCAATCGTGTTAAAAATAATTACCTGACTGCCTTTGAGCTTAACAAAGTAATTATTTCTTTGTATACTTTTGATATTCTTAAAAATAATAATATGGGGTCTATTTGTTAGGAAACCAAAGAAGTCGGTGAGGGAAAATGAGGAGTCCTTAATTAGGAAACCATGTCGTAGTTAGATTTATAGGCCAACCGAGTGGGCCTATGATGCTTTAGTTGTTGTCCTTTTCAGTTGTATTCTTTTTAAATGTTGGGCAAAGTGTGAGTTGGGTCATGCTCACGCAAGTGTAAGGATCTGTGATTTGTTTTAGGTTTTTGAATAAAACACGAAATTTGCCTAAAAATAAGGGGTCTTTTTATTTACTTTCAAAATTTTTAGCACAAATAACGTGGGGTTTCTGTTTGCTTTCAAAGTTTTTAACACAAATAATGTGTCTTCTTACACACTTTTAGAGTTTTAACACATATACCATGGATTTCCTTTGTATGCTTCTGGAGTTATGAATAGTAATAATTTAGGGTCTCTTTGTCTGCTATTGATTTTTTTAATACAAAGAATGTGAGGTTTTTAACACAAATATGTGTCTCTTTGCTTGCTTTCGGAGTTTTTAACACAAATAATATGAGTTCTCTTTATTTGCTCTAGAGTCTCTAACATTGAAAATGTGGGGTCTCTTTGTCTGCTTTAGGAATTATTAACACGGAAACCGCGAGGTCCATCAGGTTGGGAATTTTTTTATCTTCATTAGCTTTTTGTTTAAAGTTTGAGATTTCAATTGTTTATTTGTTGTAAAATGGAAACATTAAATTGCAAATTTTCAAAAAATACAATTTGCAGAATAAATTGTTTTGAATATCATGACATTTTAGTACTTTATATAAAACTAATTTTCTGCACGTGCGTTGAACATGTATGCCTAATAATTAAATACACAAACTTTGCATGTCATTATTTGGGCGCTTGATTTTAGTCCATAAAGTAACTAAACAAGTTTACACACATTTTTTACAAGGAACCACAAACACCTCGGGTTGTTCCATGTAAATTTCTTCCTCCAAAAAAATGTTTTCACATCCATTTTGACAAATTCACAACTAACGCAATTAAAATCTAAATTGATGTAATCTTAGTTACAGGCTATTATATGTGAAAATAATCAAGTCTTTGTTATTGTCTAAAGCTTATGACAATAAGTCTTGCTTTGTATTTTTCAATAGTTTCATCACTTTCTTTTCCTTTTGTAGATCCACTTTGAACCCAAATTTTGTGGTAAACTTGAACTTATACGTAGGACATCATCATTTCCTTCAGTGTTTGGTTTTTTGCTTGTCCACAATTTCATTAGATTCAGGTGAGTATGTGCAGTAATTTAATGGATGATTCCATTTTCCAAATATATTTTTGCAAAAGAATATTCATATTCTCCACATCTACCACTTCTAATCATGACAATATTTTTATCAAACTTATTTTCAACTTCAGTTTTTGTAACGAACGAGTGTCATAGTTGTAGAAATTCAAACGAGCAACAATTGGGGCTGAAAAAACTTTTTTGTAGTATAAGGTTTTTCTCAACCTTGTCCAGATTTGAAGGAAATAGGAGTCATAAAGGTGTAGGGAAATCTGGTAGCAATCGGGCATAGTAAATAGGAATTTGATTATATAATCGGTTAGATAACTCGTTAAGGAACTTGTACGACTTTACAGAACTGAATTTTGATAAATAGATCTTTAAGAATCGATCGTAGCGTTAAGGGTATTTTTAGAGCGTAGTGGGTTAAGAGTATGTTGTGAAAGGGGGAAATTGAAAATCCCTTAGGAGCTCACTGCCTCACTTCGTGTCGCTGCAGTGGGATGGGTGCTTCTGTAGCGGACGAGGTAGAGATTGATTTATAGGACTTTTGGAATTTTTCAAGATGGACCTCACTAGTTCAAAAAGTTTCGCTGCAGGGGGATTGGTGCCGCTGTAGCGGGATGGGCACCGCTCTAGAGGGATGACGGGTTTTTAATTTGTAAATAAAATCCTTAGTCGACCTTATTTGAAAATTTTTCACTTTTAGAGCGAAGAAACGATCCTTTGGCAATTTCAACTCGTTTTTCACCATTCTTAAGGCTAAAGGTAAGATTTTCACTCCCCATTTTTATATTTCAATCTGTAGAACCTTTTAGAATTGATCATAACTGATGGGAAAGGGTTTCTTGATAGAATTAATTGTGTAAATTAAACAACCCTAGTTTGGCTAGTAGGGGTCATGAGTTTGACCTAGGGTTCATAAATTTGTTAGAATTCCAAGAAATTAGTGATTTATTTATTGATTATCGTATATTGTTGATTGTTTGTAGATCAAGAAAAAGCCGAACGAATCCGGAAATGGAAGGATCAAGTTTCTTAGGGTTCCAAACTTGTTTCGAGGTAAGTGATGGTTGTGATTCTATGATCGTATGATATATATTTGTTCTCTTGTCATTGTAATAACTGTATATGTGTACATGTTGCAATATTGATCATAAAGGTTAAAATAAATCATGAATTAAATGTGTGATCTTGATGTATTATTGTGATGTGTGATTCGGATCAGATGGCCACGTTTCGGCATGCTAACTTTTGGATCAGATTGCCACATGCCGGCATGCTAACTTTGGATCGGATTGCCACATTCCAGCATGCTAACATTTTTTATTTGGGTTCCATGAGAGGAACAACTGTGTGATTAAGCATGTGAAATGTGTTGTTAACTCCTTATGATGATATTGAATATGTTGATATATATTCTTGATATTATAGTGTTGCTTGACTTGTTTTGTTACAATAGTGGGATAGCCGCATGATCCTACCAGTACACGGTGGTTGTGTACTGATCTTTCATTTGTTCTTATTTTTGTTGAGTACAGGGCATCTTCACACGACTATTCATAGACATCGCTTAGAAAATTAATGATCGCTTCGAGTTCAAGGGTGAGCCACTTCGTTCGGGCTGCCAGGGAATTTTCGTTCTCTATGTCCAACCTTTCTGGACTAAGACTTTTGTGTTAAATAGTTCAATAGAATTCTTTGTTAGACTTGGTTGTCGTTTCTAGTTTTGGTACAATGACTTTCAGATTCTAGGTTTATCTTTTGCATTGTTAGTTAGTCGTTAGATATTTATTTAGTAATGGAACTTAACTTAGTTATTTAACTTTCTTCTGTAACTTAAATTCCTTAGTTTTAGATTTCTTGCTTTGGTTGGATGGTAGTAACGGTTTCCACCGAGTAGTTAGTGTGCGAGCCAATCACGACGTTCTGGGTCGTGAGAACGTTGGTAGCAGAGCCTAGGTTCGTTGATCTCAATGTACCAAAATGAGACTAATAGAGTCTAGCGGAATGGTACGGGTACACCTTTACTTTTCTTTGAGAGGCTATAGAACTTTAAGAAATCTCTTTTTCTCTTGTCTCATTCGTTCTATAACTTGAATCCAATTGGTATCTGTGGATTCAAATTGGTATCTAACTTCTTTCACTCTTTTATCCACAGATGGTTAATACTAGGTACAATGACGTTAAGACCGTAGCTCCTGCTAATCTTCAGTTGAGGAACTTGGGGGGGGGGGTTGCGGTCGAGGCAGAGGTAGAGGAAGAGCGAGGGAAAGAGGTCGTGGGAGGGTGGTGCCTTCTTTGGAGGAGTTGTGAATTTACAATATTCTGATAAATGGGAACCCACCGGTACACAATTAGAATATAGACGAGGAAGTGGAGTTTGAGATTGTTGAGGAGGTTGAAAATAAGAAAGGAGTTCAAGTCGAGGCTACAAAGATCCCTCCAATTCATCCGGTGTTAGCTCAGCAGATCATGGCATTTTTCAAAGGGTTGGCTGGTCCGGGTATGATTCTACCTACCCAAGTCCCTCCGAATCCTAGAGTATCTAAGACTGTGCCTATGACGGGCGAAGTGGGAGGTAACGATGCCTTATTTCGTCCTTTTTTAAGGTCTGGGATGTCCAGTAATGAGCACAATATGTTGACCAAGTTTCAAAAACTTAAGCCTCCGATATTTCTTAGTTCTAAGACTGAAGATGCTTATGAGTTCATCTTGGATTGTTATAAGACATTTCATAAATTGGGAATTGGTGCACCAACATGGGGCTGAATTCATGTCTTTTCAACTTCAAGGTGATGCCAAACAATGGTGGAGAGCTTATATGGAATGTAGACCCATTACATTACCTCTACTAACTTGGACCCTATTTCATGCATTGTTTTTAGAGAAGTATGTGACAAGGACATCGAGAGATTGCAAGAAGTATGAGTTCATAGACTTCAAGTAGGGTAGTATGTCTATAACTCCTTATGAAGCAAAGTTCCATGCCTTATCTAGATACACTACACAATCGGCTACCACCGAAGATGAGAGGATCCAGTTATTTGTTGAAGGTTTGGATTCTGAGCTACAAGTGTAATTTGTACACATGACTTTTGCAGGAAAGAGTTTTAATGAGGTGACAAATTATGTAAGTGGAGGGGATGAAGTAAGACGGTCAATCTAAGGCATTGTCTAAAAGGGCCAAGACTTCTGGAAATTTTCAGGGCTCCTAAGCCAGATGATCCGGCCGACCTACCCTCGCGGCCAAGCCAATTCAGTCTGCCATGCCCGTCTCTACTGATAACTATTCGGGACTCTATCTAATAATTTTTCATCTAGTCAAAGTATTGTACATGTGGTGGGCAGTAGACCAGCTTGCGGCAACACTTGCTTTAATTGTGGGGAACTTGGACACATAATGAAAGACTGTCCACAACTACGACTGTTTGAGTCCGTATATCAGCCTTCTCGAGCATTTATACCCGCGGGGATTGTAATAATGGTAGAGGACGTCCACATGTTGGGGGTGAGGAGGAAATCAACGAGGTCGTGGAGGCAGAGGAAATGGTAACAGAGGTATACGTAATGCTCAACCAGGCAAGGACGTGGCTCGTGTGGATGTTAGAGCACAATGCTATGCCTTACTGGGAAAAAATGAGGCAGAGGCATCCGATGCAATGATCACATGTACAATTTTTGTCTGTGACCGGATGGCTGTTGCGTCCTAAATCGCACGAAAGTGCACGTAGTCACTCAAGTAGTAAATAGACTCTTTGGAGTCTAATGTTCGTACCCAAGGGACATCAAATAAGTGAATACCAATTTATAATGACTATCTAAATTCACTCAAGTATTAATTAAATTTAGAATTTTCTTAATTACTAATTCAACCTTAACAAGAATTAGCTACTTGAAGTAAATGATTTCAACAAAGAAACTTCACAAATTGGAAAGACATCCTAGTGTTGTAGCATATCTCAAATTCCGGTTCAATATGCTTCTATTTTAAGGTGTAAATAGTTAACTTATTATGGGTTGGCAAGGTTCATTTTACGATCATAATCTTCCGACTTCTAATCGCCTACCACTATTGACAACCTAACTACATCATCGAGCAGGGTTAGGTATGAATCAACAACAGTACACTAAGTATTCATCTTGCATTTTAACCAAATGTGGTGCGTAGTTATAAAGCTATCCTATACACAAAACAATCTAGAGCATACTCTAGATTTAACACACCTCTTGCATTCTTTGGTCTATCCCTCTATTCATTTTCCGAGTTCAAGAATGGAAACTAATTATATTCTAATGTTGATCAAGTATTAAAATAACGAAATGAGAATGCAAGCACATAATAAACACCAACCCTTTTCACACAAGGAACAAATTCACATTAAACCATCATTCATAGCCACAACCCTAGGACAAGGGATTTTAGCTACCCATAATACAAAATAACAAGATAAAATGTATTAGAATCATACAAGTCTTTACGAAGATTAAGAAGGAGAAGAAAAACCCTAGAATTTAGCACAAAAATCATCCTTAACTTTAGCTCCCGCTTTTTAGAAAGTGTAGTGTGAAATAAGAGACACTTAAACTATTTATAGTCCAAAAATAAACACGTGGGACGATTTTCTTGTCTAGGTCCGCAATGCAGAGGTGTTCACTCGCTGAATTCTGCTCATAGGAGGATCTCCCTCCGTGACGCGACTCCATCGCAGACTCCCCTATTAATGGGAGTTCCTTTTCTTCATCGGTGGACTGGTCTCCGCGATGCGACTCTAACGCGGACTCCTTCACTGCTTGGAGGGAGTGCCTCCGCGATGAAGGGGTGCTTCTTGACAGTGCCATTTCAAACTTCTTTGTTCTTCTCTTTCGCCACTTCTTCTTCTGCTCTCCAACGTGTGATCCGGTGCTGAAATTCAGCTCTTTTTCCAATGATCTTCGGCCTCAAATATCTAATCATATTGGTAGAAGATGCGGACTCAAAACAACTCTAAATACTTGACTTAACCATTGAAAATGTCCTCACTCGGCTATATGTATGGGATAAAAATGGATGTTAGGCATATAAATAAACCTAAGATCACCACCCACACTTATAACTTTTTTTTCCTCGAACACTTTCGCACTTCTAGACATACTACGACTCTACTTCTACATCTACAAGCTTTTCAGCTTCGGCCACAACAAATACAATAGCCGAATGACAATACAACATTGTTGTGCATCCCTAAAAAATTGCTCTAGCAAAAAAATCTAACCTCATGAATAGACTCCTTTATATAGTATATTTGTGTGCAGCCATCTACCCACAGATAAAACAATTTTTGATCTCATCAAACATGTGCTCTCACTACAATTGAACACCCACATTCACTTCAAAATGATATTTTCACAAACGGGTGTGGGAAACACTTTACGCTCACACTCACAAAATAATTCCCTTGCTACAACCAATGAACCATAGGCTTACCCTTAGTGTACTACTTCAGTACTTTTGAAGATTCAACATTTCGAGATCAATTAGGTCTTTTAAGGGTTGTAATGCAGGATAGGGGACATGTAGCAACATTTCGGGAATAAGAGTTTGACAGTTTTCCCTAGCGTTTTAGTGCTAACACTGCAATTTCACTTGCTCAACTAATAACCCCATCTTATGCTCTTTTCTTTGGAACCATTTTGGTCCCCTTTTCAATTTCACCTCTCACCCTTTTCCTTCTCAATGCAGCCATTTGGCCTCCACCATTTTTATTTTCTTTTAATCTTAGACATCAAATATGTTCCTCCATATTTTTATTTTTTTTCATTTCTTTGATTTTTTTTTTCAAGAATACTTTTATTGGGGTACCCACTTAACTTCCATTTCCTTCTTTATTGCTCGCACAAAACGCTTAGGATCTTTTGTATCAAAATTCTAGGCCAAAGAAAGAACTGTATAAGCTTCATAATAGGTTACCAAAAAAATAGATCAATGCTCAAGGGTGCTAACTAGGAGTAAACGTTAAGGTGGGTAGAGGGAAACATGAATAGGGCTGACAAAGAAATGCCTATATCACTTATCAAATTCCTACTTCTCTTATTTTTCGTTAGCAAAAACACCAGGCAAGTTCTAGACCTTAATTAATAGCAGGGAATGCATGATTTCTACACACTTGGCACACATTCAACTTGAAACTTATCACTGAATATTGCTTTGCGATTACTGAAACACTTTATTTCAAGCACAACCACAACAAAGGAGTCATATAAATGAGCCTAGACATCTCAGCACAGAGTTACCCATATTCGCGGCTTTTAGTCTATTCTGTCACAATTGTGTTACCTCAGCCGAAAAGCAACAACCCTAAGACTCAATTGACGAAACCAGCACTTAAGACAACCGTCATCCATCTATCATAGGGCGGCTTGACTCAACTATGACACGAATCGATTCTAAGAAACAAAATCTACTTCTTTGTTTTTTTTATATACGGTTCAACGGGATTGTCCTTGGCTAAGGAACTGAAAACAACTACCAAGGAACCCAAACAAAAACAGCACACATAACACAAAAAGCAACTAAATCAACAAAATAGAAGCTATGTACACAAATATAACCCCCACCCCACACATAGAATTTAGCATTGTCCCCAGTGAAACAAGTTTCAACGAGAAAACGAAAACAAAGTGAGGTGGGTTTCCCTGATTAAGCATCCATATCGGTGTCACCGCCGGTTTCTTCTAAGGCTAGAAAGTCTCCCTTTTCATCAGCAGAATCGTATTCACTGTCCGAAGCGGTTCTCATTTTTTCCTCATATCTGTGGGGATATCATCCCAAACCGGCTCATAGTATGTAAAACCCAGTCCTAGCATAACAATCACATGCTTATTTAGGGGGTACTTTAACTCGACCTCGTCTATTGTTACTGAAAAGAAGCTCGACCTCCATTTTTATGATGCAACATTTCCAGACCGTACATACGTGATGTGATCATGTCATCCCTTCTATTGTGTTCCGATGTAGTGAGTGTGGGTCTATGCACAACTTTCAGCCCCTTTGTCTTGGTGACATCCAGAGGTTTTGTGAAGAGGTTCCATGTAATCTACAGTTTCCTCTGGGACGCCAGCCTGCCTGCACAATCGAGTGATTAGTCCCCCAAAAGCATACATTCGCCCTCGGTGAACTTTTGCCTTGCGCATTGTTGATTTCAGCATTGCTCCTATGTTGATAGGTAACCCTGTCATCAGCGCATACACCAAGCAGACTCGATCCCATGTCACCTCCTTATAGTGTAGCCCAGGTATCAAATAATTCATAACAATCTTCAACCATACCCTAACCTCTGTTTTCATATGGGCATACGGGTAGGACTGATGATACCCACGATGCCCATGTCGAATCCTTTTTGCTGTGAATTGAGCCCCACAGAGAGTATACCTGATTGCCTGATATGGGGGACTGATGTTAATCCCTATGAGAACATTGTAAGGGGCATTAACTGTCCCAAAATGTTGGTTCAGCACTGTCGGGGTCAACGGACCTTCCACACCTCTCACTGTAACATACTGAGAACAAGCACCGGTCTTCCCATTTGCATAAAATTCCCGAACAAGGCTAACATTGCACTCAGAAGGATCCTGAAATATGAAACCCATGCGTAACCCAAGCAGACGATACATGATGTTTGGAAGGTCTCTTTCCAAATTCTCATCCTTAAGGACCACATAACAGAAGTATTTGGCTTCCGTGTGTGACTTGTACCACTCTTGCCTTCTTGGATGACTGCCTTGGCCCCAACCCTTTAAGTTTGTCCCCTTGGAACTGATGGTGCCGGGGGAATTGTGGTGCCAGTTTTAACCCTCTTGCGGCTGCTATACGCCATCGCCTTGCCTGACCTTTGTGAACTCGACATGACAACCTGCAAACAAACATACTACATATCAATCACAGGGATTTAATGAGGGAAGGTACCCCACACTTGTGGTTGAGCATGGTTTCAGAACAACAAGGTACTTAGACTTCCCCAACTGTTTATAGCTTAGAAATCGCAACATTTTCCCCTAGTCAAACATCTAAACCCAAACCCAAGTGGTTTTACTCAAGAATTCTAACCACACTTTAACCAACTAGTTTAAACACTTCCATGAACCCCCACATTTACAAGCATGAAGTTTAAACATCCCATTTGCAAACCAACAAGATTCAAAAGTGCATGACAACATCTTTGAAGATAAGTAATCTAGGTTTCCGCACATGCAATCACATATTTGAGTTCCAAATCATCAAACATTCAACCTATTAAACCGATTCTAAAAAAGAAAGCATTCAAACTCATATCCCTCATAAACCACAACCAAAACATCAAGAATCTCCTTCAATTTCATCACTAACTAAGAAAAAGAGGGCAAGAACATACCTTGAGTAGTAAATAGGAGGAAGAATTGATGAACTTTGAAGGAAATCTTCAATCTACGCGACACAGACTTGATTGATAGAAGGGAAAGGGTGTCTTTGGGGAGAAAAATCGCAAGAATTAGGGAGAAACTAAGTGCAACCGTCAATTTTTATGGGTTAAAAGGGGATGGGGTTCGGGTTTTGTCCAATTTCTGAGAAATTAATTTCTCAGAAATGAGTCCACCACGCGGAGCTGTCGTGGACTTGCCTTGGGCTTTTTGTTCTTAAGAACCTGGCAACCTCCACTTAGGGAACAAGTCCGCGACGCGGTCTGGTCGCAGACTCCCCTGTTATCTGCTAGCCAATTTCTTCTTTGCGATGGCGTTTGTGGGAACATGTCTACGACGCGGTGAGGTCACAGACCCCATGTGTTCCATTGGTTCCTGCAATTTACAATACACACAAAAATCCTAAATAATTCCCAATTAAAAGTACATTACACTACCCTATTAAAATAAAATACAATACAAAAGGCTTTAAAACATCCCGCCTCGGGTTGCCTCCTGAGTAGCGCCTGATTTAACATCGTGGCATGACTCAGATTCTCCTCATTCATTACTCAACTCCAGGGTTTCGACTTCTCGATTAAACTCTTGCCTAAAATGATGTTTCACCCTTTTCCCATTCACAATGAACGTGGATTTCTTCCCTTCATTCCATAACTCCACAACGCCATGGTCGGTCATACGTACCACCTCAAATGGTCCATTCCATTTCGACTTCAACTTGCCTAGAAATAACCTTAATCGCGAGTTGAACAATAATACCATTTGTCCGGGCTCAGAAAGTCGAGCCACAATATGCTTGTCATGGCATCGTTTGGTTTTCTGCTTGTAGAGCTTGGCATTTTCATAAGCATGGAGAATTTTTTTTTTCCCAATCATGTAGCTGATCCATCCTTTTCTTGCCGGTTAATTCCGGATCCAGGTTCAACTTTTTCACTGCCCAGTAAGCCTGGTGCCTAGTTCAACTGGGAGGTGACATGCTTTACCAAACACCAAGTGATAGGGAGAAGTAACGATTGGTGTTTCGTAAGCGGTCCTATATGCCCATAGTGCATCATCAAGCTTCATTGCATAATCCTTAAATTGTGCATTCATTGATTTCTGTAGAATCTGCTTCACCTCTCGATTGGACACTTCTACCAGACCACTGGTTTGAGGGTGGTATGTTGTAGTTACTTTGTTCGGGACTTCATATTTAGCTAAAATGTTCCTCACCAATTGATTTATGAAGTGTGTTCCTCCATCACTGATTATTGCTCTCGGAGTTCCAAAACGAGCGAAAAATATGCTTCTTAAGGAACTTCAGCACCACCTTAGCGTCATTCGTCGACAATGCCACTACCTCGACCCAGTTTTACATATAATACACATCCACAATTATATATTGATTCCCATTTGATGGAGGGAATGTCCCCATGACGTCGATCCCCCAAAGGTCCAGTATTTCAATCTCCAGAATGTTATGCAAATGCATCTCATGTCAACTGGAAATAGACCCCTTCCTTTGGCATTGATCACAACTCTTCACATAACCTGCAGCATATCTAAACAAAGTAGAACAGGAGAAACCCGACTGAAGTAGTTTTTGTGCGGTGCGCTCACCACCATGATGACCTACATATGCAGACGAGTGGCAACTATCCATCACTTACTTCATTTCAAAATCAGGCATGCATCTCCTCATCATTTTGTCTGGCCTTTGCTTGAATGAGTATGGCTCATCCCATATGTAAAATCGAGCATCGTGGGCAAGCTTTTTCCTTTGATACGAGGTTGCACCTGTTGAAACAAACCACTAGCAAAGTAATTCACGATGTCAGCATACCATGGTAGATCAGTTACCTCTAGTGCCAATAGTTTCTCATCAGGGGATTCCTCCATAATCTTCCATTGCTCTCCCACATGTGATGAACTCTCCAACCTCGACAAGTGGTCAGCAATTTGTTTTTCATACCCTCTTCGATCTTTGATCTCGATGTCAAACTCTTGCAATAACAAAATCCACCTGATCAACTGGGGCTTTGTATCTTTCTTGCTGAACAAGTACCTAATAGATGCATGGTCAATATAAACAACAACTTTAGTACCTACCAAGTAAGATCTGAACTTGTCAAATGCATAGATCAATGCTGGCATTTCTTTTTCGGTCACAGTGTAATTGGATTGGGCTACATCCAGCATTTTGCTTGCATAGTATATAGAGGGGGTAACCCATTGGTGGCCCCCTAAATTTTGCACGAACTTTCACTTAGACACCTTAATTAAACTTTGTTCATTCTAGACACCTTATGTCACTCCCTATTATATCATTTTGACACGTTTTGCTGATGTGGTAAAGTGAGTGTGCTACACCCATTGCTGGCGCGTGTGTGGCTTTTTTAGCCTATTTTTTTCTTCTTATTCTTCCTCATTTTCAGCTGTACATCTTCTTACGTTTACTCTCTCAAAAAATTTTGAAACATTCATCAAAGACTTCTTTCAAACCTTCTATTATCTGTGTTTGAAAAACATAAGGTTAATATTATTGAACACAATACATACTTGATCTCATCGGTTGATGGCAAGAATGTAACCCATTTTTCTTAAAAGAATGGAGAATAAATTAAGTTATTAAAAAAATCTACAATCATGATTTTAACATATTCACAATCCATTATAACTTCTTAGATTTCATGTTTACAATTCTAAACACCAAATTAAATGAAGAAATAGGAGAAAGGTATGGTGAAAAAGACGATAAAATCAAGTGGATATTATCAAAAAGACCATGAAAATGGAGAAATATGGCGGAGAAGATAACTAGATAGGGTGGGAATAGGTGAAAAGAAAATAAAAAAGGAGAAATTTGAAGAAGATGAATGTATTTTGGTGAGAAATTTTTGATGAGGAAGATGATAGGGGTGGGTGGGGGAAGAGGGGTGGGAGGGAAAAATCTTCAAATTAAGTTGTTTTTGATTGGTCAAAACCTTTCTATTTGACCTTTAATTTTTTTTATTTTTTTTGTGTTTAATGACATGGCTTTAAAATGAGATGGCATGACATAATTGGTCATTTAATACATGTGGATATGTTTGGTCAACACGCACTTAGGGTCAGCAGAAAATTGTGAAAAAAGTGTTAAATTGACATAACGGGACATGACATGAAGTGTCTAAAATGAACAAAGTCTAGTTAAGGTGTCTAAGTGAAAGTTGGTGCCAAGTTTAGGGGGCCACCGATGGGTTACCCCTATATGAAGTGGAACACCTTCTCTTTTCGCTGCCCCAGCACCGCTCCTATAGCCACATCACTTGCATCTCACATCAACTCAAAAGGGATCTCCCAATTTGGGTAAGTTAAGATCGGAGCTTCTATGAGCTTGTTCTTCAGAATTGTGAAAGCTTGCATGCACTTTTCATCGAATACAAATTTCATCTCCTTCTCCAGAAGACTGCACATAGGCCTAACAATCATAGAAAAATCTTTGATGAATTTCCTCTAGAACCCAGCATGACCTAGAAAACTTCGAATCCATTTTTACAGAAATGAGAGGGGGAAGATTTTCAATTACTTCCACTTTAGCACGATTGACTTCCAACCCTCTCTTTGACACCTTATGCCCCAACACAATCCCTTCCTTTACTATAAAATTACATTTTTCCTAGTTAAGGACAAGATTTGTTTCTTCGCACCTAGCTAAGACCCTGTCCAAATTCTCCAAGCACCTTTCAAAAGACTCCCAAACACCGAGAAATCATCCATGAATATCTCCACAAAATCCTCAACCATATCATGAAAAATATCCATCATGCATCTTTGGAAAGTAGTAGGAGCATTGCATAACCCAAATTATATCCTCTTGAACGCATATGTACCATACGGGCAAGTGAAAGTAGTTTTCTATTGATCCTCTAGTGCAATCAAAATTTGGTTGTACCCCGAATAGATATCTCAAAAGCAATAATATTCTTGTTGAGCCAATCGGTCCAACATCTGATCAATGAAAGGGACTGGGTAATGATCCTTCCTGGTGGCTTCATTCAATTTCCTGTAATCCATGCATATTTTCCATCCTGTGACTGTCCTGGTTGGGATCAGCTCATTTTCTTCATTAGTGATCACCGTAATGCCTTCCTTTTCTAGAACACATTGCACTGTACTAACCTATTTGTTCAAAATTGGGTAGATAATACCCGCATCTAGCTCTTTGATCATCCCCTTGTGCATCACCTCCTTCATTACTGCGTTGATCCTGCACAGAGGTTGCACAATTGGCTTGTTCCCCTCTTCCATGAATATCCTATGCATAAACAAAGCGGGACTAATGCAATGGATGCCCGCCAACTTCCAGCCTATCGCTTTTTTCCTATTCCTTAATATTTTCGATAATGCTTCAACCAGCATTTCAGACAAGGCAGCAGAAAGGATTACATGTAAAAAATCATATGCACCTAAGAACGCATACCTAAGGTGAGAAGGGAGATCCTTTAATTCGAGTTTTGGTGCTTTCTCAATCAAAGGTTTGGGACTTGGGCCCAAGACTCTATTCAATGGTTCCACACACTTGCGAATCATACTCACATTTGGGACATTGAGGACGTTAGCCATCTCTTGGGCTTCAACATCTCCCTCAATGTCTTGCCCAATAGACACTTTTTCTAAAGGGTCCTTGGCCTCGACAAATTTGGTTGTCACTTCATCTTCAATGATTGTGATTGCCGATAACTCTTCATATATAGAAGGAAACTTCATCGCTTTATAAATATCATAGACCTCGACCGTATCATGAGCTCTCATTGTTATTTTACCGGATGCCACATCAATTAATTCTCCTCCCATAGCTAGAAATGGCCATCCTAAAATATATGGGACCTCGGGGTCAGGCTCAAAATTCAGAATGACAAAGTCCATGGGGAAAATTAGAGTTCCCACTTCAACCAATGCATCTTCGATAACACCATCTGGCCTCGAAACTGAACGATCATCTTATTTCAACATGATGGTTATGAGTTTGGGCCTCTCTAGTCCAAATTTAAGGAACATGGAAGTAGGCATCAAATTAATACTTGCAGCTAGATCACATAAGCCCCTTGCCTCCACATATTTGCCAATTTTTATTGTATCGTGAAACTCCCCAGATCTTTCAATTTGATTGAGAGCCTATTTTGGATTCGATAACTGCACTCCTCAGTAAGTGCAACTGTTGCATACTCAGCTAATCGACTCTTGTTGTCCACCACATCTTTCACATATTTGGCATACTTAGTTATGCCCTACAACCTATCAATCGAAGGCAAGTTAACATGTACATGCTTGAGTAATTCGATGAACTTACCAAAACACTCCTCCTCTTTTTGCTTTTTGAATTTTTGTGGAAAAGGAGGCGGTGGTTTTGCTTTTGGTTCCTTATTCACCCTTTGTTCGCTGGATTCTGCTTCCTCAACATGTTTTTCTCTTTCTTCAACAGCTCTAGCCTTAGGTGCCAACTCCTCCAATGGGAGCCCACTCCGAGTTCTCAAAACATTTACTTGTTTTGGGTTTGGGTCGGTGTTTCCCAAAAATCCCCTTGTGGTCGGGAGTTTGGGCACTAGCAAACTGCCCAAACTGTTTCTCCAAATTTTGTGTTGCCAATTGATTATTTCGGATATCGTCCGCCAATTTAGCTTGATCCGCCCTGATTGGCTTTAGCATACCTTCCACACTCATATCACCTTGCTTGGCAGCTAGCTGATTACCTTGATTTTGTTGTTGATTTCCAAGGCTTTGTTGATGGTATTGTTTTCCGCTACTCTGTGTTCTGTATTGGTTCTGTCCTTGTTGTTGGTTCTGATTTCCACCCCTTGAAAAGTTTGGGTGATATCGCCAGCTTGAGTTGTAAGCATTTCCATAGCCCTTGTGATTCCATCCTCGATGGGCATTACTAACAAAATGAATAAATTCGGGGTTTGCCCCACATACTTCAATACTATGATCTCCACCTCCACATACTTCACACCAAGTTTGTCATTGGTGAACCATATTGATTTGGGCTTGTTGTTTTCCTATTAAAATGTTGCTGAAATGAGTGTTCATCATATTTTGCATTGATGCAATCTGAGCGGACGAAGTTGTGACTGCATCCATCTCCAAAACTCCGGAAGTCTTCTGACAACCAGTTTCACTCCATCGCCATTCCATTCAGGGTTACCTTGTGAAATTCGATTTAGCAATGTAAATAACTCAGTATATGTCTTCTCCAAAGTCTATCCACCTGCAGCAGAATCAAGTAAAATATTTGTGTTTGGTTCCAACCCCTAAATGAAGGTATGGACCAACACCTCATTAGCTTGATGATGACGTGGGCAACTTAATAGTAGAAACTTAAACCTATCCCACGCTTGGTACAAATTCTCCCCTCCTTTCTGTTGAAAGCTCAATATGTCGCTTCTCAGTTTTGTGGTTTTAGATGGGAAAAACCGTATCAAGAATTTTCGTACTAGATCATCCCAAGTTGTTATGGAATTTACGGGCTCAGAAATCAACCATCTTTTTGCTTCCACAAGCAGAGAAAAGGGAAATAATGTGATCCGCACATAATAAGAGTTCACTCCCGCTGGAGTATAAGTGTTACTGATCTCGAGGAAATTTTGTATATGCACTCGGGGATCCTCATGAGATAGACCAGTGAACTGCCCATTTGTGTGCAATAATTGCACCATGTTCTGCTTCAATTCAAATGTCCCACCCGGTGCGGGCTTCAGAATACTTGATGTAACATTGTTGGTTTGTGGGATTGACACATTCCTTACTTTCATTTCTGCCATCATCACCAGTGGTTCTTGTTCTTCCACACCTTGTGGGTTTTAGGTTCCCTGACCACATGAGGACCGGGATGGCTTCGCCTTCTTTGCCTTTTCCAATAATGAACGAATCTCTCCTGTTCGAATAGAGGCTCTACCAAACCCTAGTCGGTTTTTGGTGCGAAAACCTAACACAACCTGCACAAAAAAGGAGCCAAGATCAAGTTGTCAACACTTGTAGAAATAATTTACAAACTTAGAAGCTAGGTATCTGCCGATTTAGAAGTCTGCGGCAGCAGCGCCAAAAACTTGTTGCGTCCAAAATCGCATGCAAGTGTACATGGTCACTCAGTAGTAAATAGACTCTTTCGAGTCTAATGTTTGTACCCAAGGGACTTCAAATCACTGAATAACAATTTATTATGACTATCTAAATTCACTCAATCATTAATTAAAATTAGGAATTTCGTTAAATACTAATTCAACCTTAACAAGAATTAGCTACTTTAAGTAAATGATTTCAACAAAGAAACTTCACAAATTAGAAAGACATCCCAGGGTAGTAGCATAACTCGAATTCCAGTTCAATGTGCTTCTATTCCAAGGTGTAAAGGGTTAACTTATTGTGGGTTGGCAAGGTTCATTTTACGATTATAATCTTCCGACTTCTAATCGCCTACCACTATTGACAACCTAACTACATCATTGAGCGGGGTTAGGTATGAATCAACAACAGTGCACTATGTATTCATCTTGCATTTTAACCAAATGTGGTGCATAGGTATAAAGCTATCCTATACACAAAACAATCCAGAGCTTACTCTAGATTGAACACACCTCTTGCATTCTTTGGTCTATCTATTTATTCATCTTCCGAATTCAAGAATTGACACAAAATATATTTTAATGTTGATCAAACATTAAAATAATGAAATGAGAATTCAAGCACAAAAAAAACACCAACCATTTTAGCACAAGGAACAAATTCACATTAAACCATCATTCATAGCCACAATCCTAGGACAAGGGATTTTAGTTACCCATAATACAAAATAAAAAGATAAAATGTATTAGAATAATACAAGTCTTTACCAAGATGAAGAAGGTGAAGAAAAACCCTAGAATTTAGCACAAAAATCGTCCTTAGCTTAAGCTCCCATTTTTTAGAAAGTGTAGTGTGCAATAAAAGATACTTAAACTATTTATAGTCCAAAATAAACACGTCGGGTGATTTTCTAGTCCAGGTCCGCGATACGGAGGTGTTCCCTCGCTGAATTCTGCTCAGAGGAAGAACGCCCTTTGAGACGCGACTCCATTGCGGACTCCCCTATTAAGGGGATTTCCTTTTCTTCATCGGTGGCCTGGTCTCTACGATGCGACTCTAACACAGACTCCTTCACTGTTTAGGGGTAGTGGCTCCGCGACGCGGAGGTGCTTCTTGCACGTGCCATTTCAAACTTCTTGGTTCTTCTCTTTCGCCATTTCTTCTTCTGCTTTCCAACCTGTGATCCGGTGCCCAAATTCAGATCCTTTTCCAATGATCTTTGGCCTAAAACATATAATCATATTGGTTAGAATATGAGGACTCAAAACGACTCTAAAAACTTGACTTAACCACCGAAAATGTCCTCACTCGGCTATATGTATGGGATAAAAATGGTTGTTAGGCATATAAATACGCCTAAGATCAATGGCTAATGTGTAGTTTGATATGGGTTCTACCTATTCTTATGTGTCTATGAGGTTTGCCTATGATTGTGAGATGTTATGTGATGTTCTTGATACACCTATACGTGTTTCTACCCCTGATGGAGAGTCAGTCAATGCCCTATCTTGTTTATGAGATTTCAGACTTGGGGTGATTTGATGATTTTGGACATGGCCGATTTTGATATTATATTAGGCATGACTTGGTTGTCTCCCTATTATGATGTGCTTAGTTGTAATACTAAGTCCGTGACTCTAGAAATTTTGGGAAGGGAAAAATTAGAGTGCGAAGTGGTGTACAAGCTTAAGCAAGCTAAGATTATATACTCCATCCATTCTAGTAAACTCGTAGAGCAAGGTTGTTTATCTTATTGTGCTCATGTTAGGGGTTTTAAGATTAAAGCTCCATCCATTGGGTCTATTCATGTGGTGTCTGAGTTAAATGAAGTATTCCCAAATGATTTGTCGGGCATTCCTCCAGATAGAGACATAGATCTTCTTATCAACTTAGATCCTAGTACGCGCCCCATCTCAATTCCTCCATATCGCTTGGTTCCAGCATAATTGAGAGAGCTAAACACTCAAATCCGAGAGCTCTTTTGTAAGGGTTTTATTCATCCTAGTTCTTCCCCATGGGGTGCTCCTATTTTATTTGTTAAGAAGAAATATGGTAGCATGAGGATGTGTATAGATTACCTCGAAACAAGATTGGAACCCTAAGAAACTTGATCCTTCCCTTTTTGGATTCGTTCCGCTTGTTCTTGGTCTACAAACAATCAACAATGTACGACAATCAAAATATAAATCACTAATTTCCCGGAATTCTAAAAAAATTAATGAACCCTAAGTCAAACTCATGACCCCAACTAGCCAAACTAGGATTGTTTCTATGATGAATTCTATCAAGAAACACTTCCCCATCAATTATGACCCAGTCTAAAACATTCTACGGACTGGATAACGAAAATGGGGAGTGAAAACCTTACTTTAGCCTTAAGAATAGTGGAAACGAGTTGAAATCGCCCTAGGTTTGTTTCTTAGCACTAAAAGTCAAAAAGTGCCAAATAAGGTCGACAGGGGTTTTATTTACGAATTAAAACCCCATCATCCCGCTACAACAACGACCATCCTCCTACAGCGACACTTTTTTAACCAATGATCTCCGTCTTAATAAATCCCAATATTCCTATAAATCAATCTCCGTCTCGTCCGCTATAGAAGCACCCATCCCGATGTAGCGGTGTCGCTAATGAGACAATAATCTCGCTGCAGCGGCATGAAGTGAGGCAGTGAGATCCTAATGGATTTTCAATTTCCCCCTTTCACAACAAACTCTTATCCCGCTACGCTTCGAAAATACACTGAATGCTACGATCTATTCCCAGAGATCTATTTATCTAAATTCAATTTTGTAAAGTCGTAGGGGTTCCTTAACAAGTTATCTACCCGATTATGTAATCAAATTCCTATGTACTCCACCTTATTCCTACCATATTTCCCTACACCTAGCTGACTTTGATTTCCTCCAAATGTGGACAAAGTTGAGAAAATCCTAATACTACGAAAAAGTTTTTTCGACCTCGATTTTTCGTCGTTGATATTTCTATAATGACAAAACCCAGTCTTTACAATAGATACCAATTTACCCATCACTCGTCCCCAAGTGATCAACTTAGGAAGGTAGGGTAAAAGGGAACGAGGTAGTACCTTATTCAACGAACAATTGGGGATACTTGTCTCGCATGTCCTTCTCGATCTACCAAGTAGCTTCCTTAACTGTACGATGTTTCCATTGAACCTTCACAGACTTAATCTTCTTGGTCCTGAACTTACGAACATCACGATTAAGAATAGCAATCGGTTCCTCCTCATATTGGAGATCTTTCTCTAGCAATGTTGAAATTATTTTCATTTCCTTTTAGAAAATACAACAACCTATAAATACTACTTTTTTGTTCTTAGTTCTAACGCATGTAATATCATAGTCATTCCAACAACCAATCTACATTTTTATCTATTCTTATTTTGTCTCATAATTATTATTTATTTGCTATGATGTAATATATTTACCTTTTTTTTTTTTGCTTTTCAGTAATACTGATATATTATATTTGCATGATAAGAATTAATTGAAATGTTCTTTCTTTATAACTTCTACGTTTCAGATTTTGTGAATGAAGTTTTATTTGAGAGATTATATATATGTTTCTCAATTTTGTGTGTATGAGTATACGTAAATAGATTAATTTTTGTTATTATTTATACATGGTTAATCTTTTATTTCAAAAATTCTTTTCTTCATTTTATTTATTAAAATAATAAAAACATCTAAATATATTCCTGGCTTATTTTTTTCTTAATAATTTATTATTTAATTGGATTTAAAAAGATCTCATACATGATATATTCATTAAGAAAATTTAACCCACATAACTTTGCAATAAAGCTTAATTAAAGCTCACACTTTTCAATGAATACTTAATTGCTGTAATAGTTATATGTACATATTGATGTCTAATTTACTTTTTATATTTTTTTATTCTTTCTTTTTGGGTATGCAGTTCTCTAATTGTTGTGTCCTTGTGCATATTTCATTGTGCACTAAAAGAATATTTAATAACAAAGATATTCTGTATAATGTTACTCTTTTAAGCTTCTCATTCTGTAAATTAGTTATTGATATTTTATATTGATTCTAAGCAAGAACGTAATATGTAGGATTTTAATTTACTTTCTTATAATTCTCATTTTGTAGTGCATAAATTTTGTTCCTTGCAGGAGTAAAGATAAAAATCAAATAGTGTAAAAAATGAGAAGAAAATTAAAATATTATTATGGAGAGGTTTGAAGTATTATAATTAATGATTACTTGAAATGAATATCCTTTTTAGTAAGCTATTTTTGAAAAAAAGTTCATTAAAATAATTCAATACTTATAAAATTTGTTGTTTATGAATACTTAGATCAAACATACTATTTCTTAAGTTTGCATTATCAATTTTTACATAATTATTTTTTATTTCAGTTAATATATATTGATTTAAATAAATAAATTCATATTTAATCTTGATGTTCACGTATATTGTATAAATTATGTAAAGATTCCCAAATCAAAAATAATTATGAGATATATGTTTAGTTAATATATATTATAAAAAATTAAAATTTTAATATGTGTTCATATTTTATATTTCTTCCGCGCGAAGTGAAATATCTTTTACAGTAAAACCTTCATAAATTAATACTAAGTAAATTAATAATCTCACTAAAATAATATTTTCCTCCAGTCCCGGCTTGGGCAAATGAAAAAAAAATTCACCAATTTTGATAAGATAATAAGATGATATATTTCCAGAATACCCTATATAAATATATGGTCCCAATAATATAATAAATTAATAATTGCTCAAAAGTGCAAATACATCTAACACAATTTAGTGAAATATAACTCTGTTGTGTTCTGTTTTTTCTTAAAATTTAAATCTAGTTGAAGTTTGTCTCTAACTTTTCTTATTGCATCCAAGAGCTATGGTGTTGTCTTTTAGAACTGCACCATAAAATTGTGATGAATTCTAGATGCAATAAGTTCTTCCTTACGCGTAGTGGTTCCAAAGATATAGTATCATCTTTTACTTCATCATCAACATTATTTTTTTCCATTGGTCTAAGCTCTTGACCTTTGAACATGTATCACTTTCACCTAGACAATCCAGCAGGTGATATCCTGTTTATTGTGATAACGAGATCAATCATGACCTCAAGTTCATGAATGACGTTTTTACAATGGGGTTCATTCAATTCTCTGAGATTGCATCCCCCCAACAAATTTTATAGTGTCGAAAAAAATTGTCATTGTCTCTTACTGAACATTTGTTGTCCAAAGAAGAATTGCAAAATTGATAGAATCTAAAACATTAATATTTATTGGATCAATTTTTCCCACTTCATAGCCTTCTAATATCATACGATAAAATCTATTACGATAATACATCTTGAAAGTTCTTAGTATCCCAGCATCACAAGGTTGAATTTTTGATGTCATGTTGGGTGGCAATAAAAACAATTCAACATTTTGTAGTCCTTTAATATTTCCATTATCGGCTGGCCAATATTTATCATAATAAAAAATCGCCTACCATGCATTTCGTGGCCAAACCAACGACTATATTCACCCAAATGCACACATGCCATCATATGTTTTTTGGTTTGCGCGATAGGGACAATTAAATAAATATGATACATACAATAATTTTGATATAATCAAAATTAACATTCATTAAATCTTAAACTATTGTTTAGATTAATAATATTTATATCGATTCAATAATATCTCTATAGAATAATAAAATTTTATAGTCTCACCTATATTAACCAATTGACTTTGAAGCTTAGCTTTTATTTATTATTTTATTTTACATTTGAATTTTTTTATTTGGAAGTAATTTTAAATCAAATGAGTTCAAATTCTAAATGTCTAAGGAGTCGTTTGGTGTATAAAAATAATGTTAGATTGAGTGCATTACTGATACTTGCATTAATTATGTATTGTTTGGTTTGGTGTATTAAATTGCATGTATTGAATAAAATTATTACTCTCTCCGGCCCATTTTATGTGACAACATTTGACTGGGCACAGAGTTTAAGAAATAATGAAGACTTTAAAATGTTTACTAAATTGCCCTTCAAAAAAGTAAACTCACTTTTCTCTCTCCTCATAAATGTATTAGGTATTATCTTCAAAATTATGTAGACCAACAAGGGTAAAAAAGGAATTGTACCTTTAAATACTTACCTTATAAGGTAATGTAACATTCTTTTTTGGACTGACCAAAAAGGAAATGATGCCACATAAAATGGGACGGAGGGAGTAATTTACAAAAAATACTCTCCACAATTATGATGGAAAAGATGTAAATAGAGGTTTGAGGGGTACATAATTGAGTCTTTAACCATGTTATTGCAAGCATTAGATCTCTTGTATTACTAGTACCCAAAAAATCATGGTATTGGTAATACACACCTTAATACACAACAGAATGTATATTAATATTGCAAGTATTACTTATATATAGGTTGAAAAAGTATACCAAACAAGATACTATTAATACATAGAGTTAATGCATGCATTATTTCTGCTTATACAATCTACCAAACCACCCATTATTAATAATGGATTGATATTTATCAGTTTCTACTCCATCTCAAATTTTAGTTGTAATTGATCTACTTACTTTTTGAAAGACTTTCACTTGATATATGACATTCGTTTTGAGGTGCGCTAAAGCCCTACCTCGAGGTTTAAATGTTTTTTGTTTTACCAAAAATAGTTTATGTGTCTTTCTATTATATAGGTTGCAATACAAATATACTGATCATTATAGCGATTACGTTCTCTGTTCTAGTGATAAGAACGTGATGTCTGAATTAGAAACACATCATGAGTTTGAACATAATACATCCAAAGAGGACCTGAAATCTCACACGTATGACTGAGCAGAAAAAAGATGAAGGAAATACATACCTAAAGAGACAGCCACGGTTAAGCACCTTATTAACACATGGAAGAAACCAAATATCCTAAAGTAGAATATAAAAGAATTATGTATTTATTGTTATTATTAATTTAAAAGGAGAAGGGCACAAAATGTCCCTCAAGTATTTGAATTGATACAAAACTACCCTCCATCCACCTATCGGCCCTAAAATACCCTTGATGTCCACATTTTGGCTAAAAAATACCTCGATGTTAATCTTCTGACTCATATTTGCCCTTATTTTAAATAGCTCCCTTAAATTAAAATTATTGAATATTTATTTATTATATTTCTTAATGTGATTGGTTCAAATTTAAACTCTTCTCAAATAAATAATAAAAATAATATTCTTGAAAAATCTATATTTCTATAAAATCACTTATGATTCATATTTTGACCCATTTGAAAATAATATTGAAAAACTAAATTCATGATATCTATCTATTGATCTATTTTAAATCAACTCCAATATATTATAGCGTAACCCAACTCATAAATGGGGATCCAACTATAATTCATGCTTACACCGATTGATTGTCCATCTAAAACTATTATTATTTTCATTAACATAAATTTTTGTCTCAATTATCGCATTGTCTTGTTCATTTCTCTTTTATTCCTTTGTTTTTAATCTCTTATTCTTAATTAGGATATTCAGGACTCAAATTTGAAATGAACTCACATATTTATATTCTTTTAAGTAGTATTATTTCCTTGATGGGATTAGGATAGGGATAAAAGAAATGATTATTTTTAATTTTTGGGTACACACAAAAAAATGTAATCTTTGTACATATTTGCTTGATTAAGTAATCTTTTATTGAACTAATTATTTATATATGCCTCATTATTTTCCTCCTTTTTTTTTCTCTTCTTGTTTGTCATAAATTTAAAAATAAAATAAAATTGTGGACAATACCAAAATAGAAAAAAATGGAAGAGATATGAAGTGAAGGGTTGGGGAGGGAGCATTTTAGAGAGTAGAATTCTAAACCTTTTCTAATTTTAAACTTACTATGGAATTCAAAATCTAGTCAATCATGTCAGCTTATATATTAAGTAATTTTGGATTATTTATTATGGAAAAAGGGCTAAAATGCTCTGAAATTATGAGATTCGATACACCATTACCCTCCAACCACCTAATGAGTATGATACGTTTGACATAAGCGTAGTTTTTGAGTCGAAAGATGGACGTCAAGGGTATTTTAGGATCGATACGTGGATGGAGGATAATTTTTTACCAATTCAAATACTTGAGGGGCATGTTAGGCCCTTCTCTGTAATTTAAATTTTATTGTTAATCTCTTACTAATTATTATGCTCATATCTTTGAAATTTTATTATTTATGTAGTTATAATTAAAAAAATGTAGATGATAGATTTTATGATTACTTTTTATTTCTTAACTTGTCTAATAAACTTCAATTTGAATCAGTCATGTTTTAATATTGGTTTTGTAAGATTGTCTTAAATTCTATGAGATATTTCGTTAAACACTTCAAGCCAAAATAATTAGATTTTCAAATAGTTAAATTTTGAAAAAATTATTGTCTCAACTTTGAATGTCTTCTAAAAGTAACAATCACTATAATATTGATTTTTTTTAAATTTAAAGTATTATGAAATATTATATAAGTAAAAAAAATAGTACCAGATCTTATTGACATATTCAATGAACTAAAATTTTAATTTTATTTAAAACACTTTTAGAATGATTGTTATGTAATGATTGATTCTATTGAAAAGTTTTTAAAACTATATATCAATAAGAGAGATGTAAAGATTTATGTTTTCATGTAACTTACAATAATTTATAATATATTTACTCTTTTCTTGCAAAATGTTACTAGAGATATACTATTATTAAACTATAATCAATTAAAATGTTTTTTTTAGAATTAATGACGGTAAAATATATCTTAACTCTTAAATAAACATAATTCTTTTTTCTAAATTTTGGCTTTAGACCTCCCATTCTATTTAGTCTCCGATCCCAGGGTGTGATGACCCGAGAGCACCCCCGAGTCGTAACACGGCGTACTCGACCTCGAAGAGGTATTATAAAAGCCCATAGCATTCATTCATCACATAGGCTATAAAATAGTGCAGAATTAAACCTTTTAATCAAAATCATAAGACTCAAAAATCATCAACATATCAAAAATCTTTATACGCATGCGGAATACTAGTCTCACATGGACAACTTAGACCCAATTTCAAAGAACATACTAGGGACACAACCCTTTACAATAAAGATGAATACTACAAGTCTATTACAAAGTTTTAACAAAAGAAACTACAACATAGAATCTGTGTCCTCGACATATGAGGACATACCAGAAGTCTTGAGAGAAACTCTAGTCCCGAGCTTCACTATAGAAAACACCTCACTTGCAAACACCTAAGCTTTTAGTAAAACATATGAAAAGAATGGGGTTAGCACAATTATGTACTAAGTATGATGATCATGCAAAAACATGCAAAAAAAAAGGACATTTATTTGAGATATATGATTTTCATGCTATTTTTGATAAAATCCATAATCTACATGTATAAGAGACACTTATAAATCAATATCCACATACAAGACAATATCCACATCATAAGCATGCTCAACTATTGCCAATATTCAACACATGCCTCTTGGTCAAATAGACCATTTCACCATTTTGGACCCTCCACCTTAAGTTACCCTAAGTCCACCTAAGTAAGACATGTAGGGGCAGCCATACTACCTCTTCATGCCACACCTTGGTGTTCCTGAAGGCTACAATAGGTAGGAGCCCTTCTAGTCCAACTTAACATGCTAGTAAACTCATTCTATCAATATAAGCTACTAGTTCAACATTTCATTTATTAGAGCCATTTAAGGACACATTTATGCATTTAGATGACTTGCTCATAATAGTCATTAAGACTTAGGGAACTCATTTTAGCACCTTCTAAGCCTACTCGTGTCATGTGTAGATAGCATCCCACACTAATACCTACACATTGTAGAACCTACCAAGTAACTAGAGTGCACATCCCACATGATAGGAATAAGCATCAACCGACATAGATCATACTATCTAGGCCAGAAATCCGGTGTCATAAGACCCCATACCGTGGAAGGTGTTCCACTTGCCAAGGGTATAACTAATACACAACCAATGTTAGCATATGTTTAGGGGATTTCCAAAGATGTTCATTGGACTCTAGTCTTTTTTTCAGTAAGAGACGCCATCTTAACCATATCCACTCGGTGCTAGCCCTAGTTCCCATAGAGTAGTTCATTCACATGTATGTACTAGAGAGGGCACCAACATTGGGTCTACCAACCTATAGCACTTCTACCAAGAAGGGCAACATGGTTAGGTCTAACGGATCAAGGTAATGATAGCTCATTGACTTTCTTAGAGAAGATTTTCTTCCGTTCTGGCCCACCATCTCTAAGCCTATAATTTCACCCAAGAAGGAGGTCTTTACCCTTAGGTCTACCGCTTCTAGGTTTTACATTCACTTACGGGTCTAGACTCATCATGGATATCAGCAATCTTAGGTCTACTGGTTCAAGACTTAGCCTAGATGCCTCATTATTCATTCATATAAAGGTACCAATACTAGGTCTACCAATACTAAACATTTATTCATTCATTACTCAAGAAAAAGATTCGTAAGTTTACTAAGTCAAGAGATCACATCCAACAAGTTTCATATATCAAGGAGAGGCACCAAAGTCTACCAATTCCAAGAGATCATATTCAAGAAGAGGCACCTAAATCTACCAAGTTAAGATACACATCACATTATAGAAACCTTTAACATTCTAACAACAGACACATATGAGCATTAAGAGAGAATATACTTCAATCACAATACCATAACACTTTATGCAAGATCTCCTTGAGACCCCATGAATACCTTTAAATTATACATTCACACATTACCTTCTCATGATAATACTCCAACTAACCATGTAATTCCTTCAAGGCCATGCTCACTATACGTACACAATAAGTAAACACTTTCATCATAAGTGGATTAAACCATAGAAGAGCAATTCCATTATAGTAAGAGTATTAGGTCAACTTACCCTTCACCCAAACCATGATCACCATTAATAAAGTCTCCAACAATTCATTATAATTAGATATAGATAACAATATATGTTAATAGTACAAAAATATCTAAGCACAATTCTAACAATATCCCATCATAATCATAAAACCCACTTTATAAGTCAACTTTAGGAATTTAGTGAAATCATGGGTTCATAGAGTTTTTCACCTTAAAATCACCAATTACCAATAAATATAATCATAGTTTATTAATTGAAAATGTTTGATGCAAGAAACCATGAGTTTGAGTAAGAATTGAGTTTTTTCACAAACTTTGAAATCTTGACCACTATTTTGAGATTGACTCTAGGGTGAAAATTGCCCTAGATAAAGGATCACCATGCCTTATTGGTTGAATCCTCCACGAAATTGAAGAAAAAAGAACTTGAGATCCAAACCCTAGCTTGATCCTTGACCTTGACCTTCACTGGTGTTTTAGAGATAACTATTTGGGAGTGAAGAGTTTTGATTTACGTTTAGAAGTCTAAATGAGGGTTTAATTGTCTTAAAACACTTAATATACCTAAAAAACATAAAATAATTGCCCATTCATCTAATTGGTCAAGAGTGGAGTTCGCCAAACCACCCTTGCCTTGGCCGACTTGCACTAGTGAAACAGGCGTGACCTACAAAACCTCCACCTATGGATCGTAGGTGGAGTGACGGACCGTTCTGTGGGTTCATAATTTTGGTCAGAGACTTGGATAAGGTAGGTAAGTATCCCTAGGCTAAGTCTTCAATTCCGGAGGGAGACTTACTGACCGTAAGTGGATCTACTAGCCGTAAGTCATGGTGGTAGGTCACCATTTTTTTGGCAGTTTTGGGGTTTGATTTAGGGTCCTCATCAAGGACCCTCGGGGTGGTCCTTGGGGAGTCGTACCCGGATGTTTAACCCCTACACATGTTCATCTAGGTACTGGCACTTCTACAAGTTTTAGATCTTAATCTACCCACCAACTTCAATGACAATACTATAACACACTAACACCAGAAGACTAGTTTTCGAACGTCATGGACGTCGCTTAATGTTTGACCTCTAAGACCACCAAAATAACTTCCAAATCCACTTTTAATCATTTGTACAAGTTTACCAACTATACAATAACATGTGAGGCTCTAGTTTATCTAGTTCGTTTTTAGAGTCATTACACCTGACACAACTTTTCACTACAAGAGACATTTCACCAGAAGTCTTGAAAGGATTTCAATGATGAGGTGTTTTTTTGTTAAAGAATGAAATATTGATTCTTGCATTGAATTTCATTTAGAACCATGGGTGGGTTTGCTCCTGACAATTTCTACCTTATGCATTGTACATTCCATTGAAGAAATTTTCTTCTGACTAAAAGATCCAATTGAAATGGAATCTAAAGAATCTTGTCAAAACCTAGATATGATAAAGTCCAAAATAGTTCCAATTATGTGCAAAATTTCGTCTTTGACAACTGATCTCACCATCGAAATCCTGTCAAAACTTCCGGTGGAAAGTCTCTTGTGTTGCAAGGTTGTGTCGAAGTTATTGTTTCAATTGATCTCTGATTCTGATTTTATCAAAACCATCTCACAGTATCTGTTAATAAGAAAAATTTGATTTTCACGTAGTTCACTTCTCGATTAAAGATTCTCCACTTTCTTCATATTTCTGTGATCCTTCGTTCTTTAGTTCAGTTAGAATATCCCAATGACTCATACATCCCTACAACTCAAAGAAGAAAGCCTCATTCTAATGAGCTTGTTGACTTGGTTAATGGATTATTATGTTTCGTAGTAGAAAACAATGTTATATTCCTAGGCCTCAGATTACATGTCATCTATTGATGTTGGATGTTTTTAATCAGAAGACAAATGTTTCCAATAAATTCTTTGTTGGGTTGTTTAGGGGAATGATATAAGATTATAAGATATTTTTAGTGAATTGTAGTGATTCGGAAGGTCATTTTTATAAGTTTTTATAATAATACTATTTTATCGTTTTCCCAAGTCAATTTTGATCATTCAATGAAGTTGTTTTGAAAATTTTGAACTATTCATTTAATTATAGTTAATTAATTTACGACTAACTTTTATATAATTAATTTATTTTGTGATTTGGGCTATGTCTGTAAATTATTTAATATCATATACCATGTATGTCAGGTATAAAACTGAATTTAAGTAGAAAGGATTTAAAAAAGTTAAAGAATAATATCAAAATGTTATAAATCCATTGTTTTATGTGGATGATCCATTAGAGTTATCCAACAATTAATTGGATTCATGTATAATTATTTCCAAGGTGATAAGATTCCGAGGTGATAAGAACCTTAAGAGATATCTATGTATCTATTAATGTGGTGACCTTTGGGAGTGATATCTCAACACTATAAATAGAGATATCACTCATCACCATTTGATACATACACTTGAATAAGAAGAAAGTCATCTTATTCATCTCTATCTTGTCTTCTTCTCTTTATACTTATATTGATATGGGCTTGATTTCATAACACTTTATCAGCACGAATATGCTCTAAAAGTTGTAGCACTTCGCAAATGTGGTGTAGTTGAAACAATTGTTAGCAGAAACAGGTTCTATTCATTTTTTTCCTGTTACACATTTATATTTTCAAAAGTTCATCTTATACTAATAATTTGTTTTAGTATATATGTGATATATGAAAAGGTAGAACATATTAGTTTGTTTTACTTTAACAATTTTATACATTAGTTTATGATTATACTAATAGTTCTTCATTTCAAAAAATAATTGAAGGATAAAGAAGTAAATTTTCATGTTGATTTTCGTAGTGTTAGTTATGAGGAACTTATTAATATTTATAATTGCTAGAGGTGAGAAAACTCCCGGTCTTCTTTTGATTAAATTTTCTTCTATAATTCTTGATATATTTTAAAGGCTCATGGTTGAATTTTATTGGTATGGACTTATATGACATTGATTGAAAGGTAGGACGGTGGATTCAAAATCAATCGTACCAAAAAGGGTAAGACAACAGGTTAAAGTCCGGATGCAGCGTAATAGAAAAATGTTTGAGGGTAAGACAGTAGATTCATGTTCTATCGCACCAAGAGGGTAAGACATCAATTTGAGTCTTGATGCACCGTAATTGGGTTCAAGTCCCATATAATTATGGCGTGACACACCCAATATGGGTAAGACATTGAGTTTGAGTTAATGCACCATAGTGATGATAAAATCATGACTAAGGAAAAATAATATATTTTTGAAGAAATGAAATTCATCTTGTTGAATTTTCTCCATTCCTTGAAAATAATATGGTAGCAATATATGATAACTTTGAAATTTGGTTGTTGACTTGCTCCATTCTATCGTATGAATGTGGTGGCAGTAAATAATTAGTCTGAAAGATGACAAATGATTAACAATATGAAAAAAGGGCGTGAACGAATGGAATTATAATAGTCATCATTGTGGTAATTATAAAAGGAAGAATACTATGGGTTGTCCAAATAGTCCAAAATGTGAAGACAATTTTTATTATGAAAACGGTATAAAAGGTCATCGAACTTGTAAATGTTGTCGACCTAATACTTTGACAAGTTTATAAATTCTCCATCAAAAGACAAGAAGATAAAGTGATGATACACTTGATCTTTCAAAGTGATGTTGAGGTGTGTCATGGAAATATGATGAATTTTAAAGCCATGAAAACGTACTTATAATGCAAATTTATGAAGTACATATAAATGATTAGTTCATTCCTTGAAGAGAATGTGACAAGTGATTAGTATTATGAATACTCGACCATTCTATAAGAGAATGAGTCAGTATGTGATAAAATCATTATGGGTGGGATATATTCAACCACTCACATCTATGGGCGCTTTGGAAAAAAAATGATGTATGCCACAACTCATATCTACGAGAGGTTTGAGAGAAATAAATAAATTTTTATTTGGCATAAATGGTCAATGGTCGTGTACATTTATACGTCATAAATATTATGGTATGTTTACCAATATGAAAAAGAAATAAAAACTCTTGCCTATAAAGATTGTTCGATGAATAAAATAATATTATAGTGTGGCAATATAAATTTGTCATTGGTTGTGTACCTATGGTACAACAAAAGTAAAACAAGAAACATGTCTTGCTCGTAATGATTTTGACCATGACAATAATAATATAAATTTCCTCCTTGAAGGAGATTCTCACCATAGGGATGGTTTTATGCAATAGGTGATAGTACACAAAATTAGTAGCAAGCTCTAACGAGTTGTGTTATTACAAGAGGAATAATAATGGGGTTGTAGTAAGTCTCAAAAGAAACTTTTAAGATTCGGACGAATTGAAAAGAAATATTGAAACTATAAATTATGAAAATAATTATTATCTTCAGATTACTACAACCGAAGCGGGTTATAAATATTTATATAAAAGGTTACACATTGTTTCCTCTTGTTTGTTGCACACAAACATGGACATGCTGATGAATTCACATGTAAAAGTAAATTATAAGTGTACTGAAATAAATATCAATTGGCATGACCGGTTGACCATTCTGATTTAAATGTGATGCAAATGTAATTGAGAATTCATGTAGATTATATGATGAAGAAATAAAAGATTCTTCAAGAATTCTCTTGTGTTACTTGTTCTCTTCATAAAATGATCATTGTACCAGCTAAGGTTGGAATTGTAATTCCCTGAAATTTTTGGAACATATAAAAAGGTGAATATGGTCTCATTCACCTGCCATATGGATCATTTGCAACTATATGATAGATGCATCAATGTGATGATCACGTGTGCTTTGTTGTCAACTTACAAATTGGTGTTTGTAAGGTTGTTTGCTCGAATTGTTAAATTAAGAGCATAATTCCAAATTATGAAACTATATTGATAATGCTTGTTGATTTAGCACAAATTGTATGCTTCCAATTATAGTTAAATCATCGTTATGATAGCAAAACTACTAAATAAGATTTGGTATGAGATAATTTTATTTAACATGTAGCAACACATGTATGCATCAAGCCAATAAGGTTTCCCATTAAAATTGGTTTAGGGTCAGGAACCAAATAATTTTTATCTAAAATATAGAATGTGCGGTTATGATTTTAATTGCTCAACCACGCACAAAGATGAATTCCCCAATAAGGTTGGTATGAATGTTAGATTTTCTAACATTAGGGGGAGAGATGATTTTGACAGCTGAAAATTATGTGTGAGGTTAATTATGAATTATCTAGATCCTCATTAAATAAATATGTGAACTTAAAGTTTAAGGGATAATTCATTTGCATAATGTTGCAAATCAGTTGCCAGATGAATGTACTGACCCTATGATGATGATATAATTCAGCTGCAAATGCTCCAATGTAAAGTTCTTGAAGGAAAGAGTCTATGATACGCCAGAAGTGTAGTAGACCAATCGGTTCCAAATATAAAATTCCTTGAAGAAGGAATGATCAAATGATCAATATGGTCATGATAATGAGGCAATTTCTATAAAAGAGCACATTGACATAACACTTCATAAAACCTCGGAAAAGGTTCAAGTACCTGAAAAATGATGAGAAATAAAAAGATCTCGATAAGTTATGTCTTGTTGGAATCGATATCAAATAATCGTCGACGGTATATTTGATATGAGGTAGAGCTCAATGATATAAATTGTGGCGAGGATCTTGAATTCAAATCTGTCATATAGTGTGGACATAAAAATGATTGGCCAAGTAACATGCATAATTCAAGTATATTTTGTTTCACTTAAAGAAGTGATGTTTTGGATTGATAGTCCATAAATTAAGGTATAATGTCAGTGGGGTAAAAAATAAATTATTTTGCGATCGTGTAACCGTATGATATAAAGTACGACTTGTGCCTTGGGGCATAGAGGTTTGTTGCAAAAATTCTAACATTATTGGAGATGCTTTCTCCTTTGGTGGATGAAATGAGGTTTGTTTTGATCTGGCAACATATGAAAACCTTGAATTCATATAATGAATAATTGTCATGTCTAGCTAGATATTGAAGGTTATATGAAAATCCTTAAGCAATCGAGGTGTCTGAAGCATATAAAAGTTTGAAGGAAACATTTCAATAAAGCTTCAAGAATCCTTATATATGGATTGAAATAATCAAGGAAGAAAAGGTTACAAAAAGAATGAACCTAATTGTCATTGAATTTTTATGAAAGTAAATTTGGTGGCAAGATTCAGTTCCTCCCCAACAAAAGGACATTTAAATGGTGTTGAGTACATATTTAATATCATCAAAGGACCATAGTTATGGGTTTATTCTATTATGAGGAATCCAAGGCAGAATTAATTGGTTACGCAGATGCAGAATATTTATCTGATCCGCATAAAGCTTGATCTCGAGCATGGTATTTGTTTGCATGTGGAGGCACAATAATATCTTGGCTATAAATGAAAAAAATGTAGGTGATCACTTCTCAAACCATACAGAAATAAAAGTTTTCATGAAGCAAGTCGAGAGTGTGTCTGGTTGAGATCAATAACACACCATATTCAGAAAATATATGGTTTTTATTTGAAAAAGAATTTATTAACCACAATGTACGAAGATAATCAACTGCAAATGAAAGTGTCCAGAAGATGATTATTGTTGTGAACAAGTTTAATATGCAATTTACTTGCAACAACGAGGTCATGATGAAAAGAATGATATTCAATATATGTATTCGGGTAAGCTCAAAGCCTCATCATATTCATCAAATAAGAAAAACTATATATCAGGATGAGTTCAACGATCTTCGTGAATGTGATTTGATCACAAAGACATTGTCAATATCAATATTTGAGAAACTGGATTACAAGATTAGAGAAATTATCGCAAAAAATTAAGTGATGTTTTAATTAGGGGGAGTATAATACGCGTTGCACTCTTTTTCCCTTGCCCGAGGTTTTGCCCCACCGGTTTTCCTGACAAGGTTTTTAATGAGGCAACAAATAATGCTTATCAAAAGATATGTGTACTCCTTTTCCTTCACTAGAATTTTTTCACACGGTTTTTTTTTTCCTAATAATGTTTTAACGAGGCACATTATCTATGAACATTCGAGGGGGAGTGTTATAAATCCATTGCTTTATGTGGATGATCCATTAGAGTTATCCAACAATTAATTGGATTCATGTATAATTGTTTACAATGTGATAAGAACCTTAAGAGATAACTATATATCTATTAATGTGGTGACCTTTGGAAGTGATATCTCAACAATATATATAGAGATATTACTCACCATTTGATATATACACTTGAATAAGAAGAAAGTCATCTTCTTCATCTCAATGTCTTGTGTTCTTCTCTTTATACTTACATTGATATGGTCTTGATTTCATTTCACAAAAAGATTTCTAACCAGGGTTATTTTTTTAAAAAAAATAATAAGTGCCAAATATAAAAACAACTACTTGTATATTTCATCAAAGTAAAAAATCAAGTTTAGTTTTGTGTATTTGTTACTTGTCATTTATCAATAGGAAAACTTGAACCCACGGTAAAAAATTATTAACTCTTTTTTAAAAATAATAAAATATTATTTTCCTTGACAAATCATATTTAGGTGTCTATCTCACATTCTAAAGAGTTTTGATGTGAAATAAAAAATTGAATATTTTAGGTGTGTTTTGACATTTAACTCTTTGAAAATATTTTTTTAATAATTCTTTTATTCTAACTTTCCCTATCCTATGTATAAGACCACACAATTTAAGAGTATTTGGTTCATATCATTTGGTTTAAAATTTTAAAAAAAGATTATTTTAAAATTTCGTAATAAATTAAAATCAAACAAATCAATTTAAACTAAACAATAATACAAAATGTAAGTATCGACTATATAATTGTTTGGAAATCAATTCTCTTTAATCATATAATTATTTGAAAATCAATTAAAAACAATTGACTTCGAAACTTAGCTTCTTCTTTTTTTAACTTTAACTTTAGATTTGATATTTATGTTGAAGTTTGATTAATTTTGTTTGAATCAAGAAGTCTTATCTTGGAGATTAAACACTTTCTACAAAAGAAAATTTTATACTCATCGCTCAAATTTTAAATGTCTTAATTCATAATGGATGGATGTCAATTAAAACTCCATCCTAAACTATAGTAATAATTGATCTACCTACTTTTAAAAAAACTTTCACTCGATATATGATACTCACTTTGGAGTCCGATAATTCGATTCACATCGAAAAGTGCTATCTTGAGAATTAAACACTTCTTATCAAAAATAATTTATTCTTACCATCCAATTCCGAAAAATCTAATCAAGCATGAAGAATTACTAACTCATTACCACCCCAACAACACAAATGTTGGAAGTAAGTTAGTAACTTAGCTTATTGTTTTAGTAGTCTTTAACCCTCCAATAATAGGAAAATAAATGAAAAGAGTCAAATATATCTTCAAAAGTATGTGAAATTGAGAAAATATAACTTTAATAATAAAATTAATATTTATTTAATATGTACAGAATTATTTCTCTCTTTTTTCAACTGGTGTTTATGTTACCACTAAAGGCAAACATCAATTTTAAAGTCTAGATATCAATAAGAGTGTTGTTATATTTCATTTATATATTAACAATGTAAATAGTATATTGATGTATACTATTAAGAGAAGGGCATTCTTCCAAATAATGTTGGAGAATTATCCCTTTACCTATTAAGAATATTTATGAGATGACCTGTCACCAAATTGTTTTCATTGGAGAAGACAAGAGATCTCAAACTTTGCTTAGTGCTTCATATCTGGCATACAAGATTCTCTATTGCTAAATGTAGAGACTAGTGTGCTAAAGAAGATATAATTTTGGTGAATAAGTTAAGCGGGGAAAAAAGAGAGGTTGTTTTGCAATTATTAGGTGGTATAAAACTATATTCTAGACAAATAAAGATGTACACATCTACCGACAAGGTTGTGGTGGAGTGGTAAGTATTCCTTCATCTTGGGTTTGATTCCCTTGGGTATGGAGTCGCCTTTGTTAGATAGTGGTTTACCCCTCATTAATGTGAACTTCCTGATGTGAATTCAAATTTAATCGGACTAGATGTGGCTACCAAACACTAGATTAAAAAAAGAGATATGCACAACTATTTTTTAATGGTCAAATGAGTAAATAAAACCAAGATCTTTCATTTAAAATTTAGATTTCATGGATTCTCTATATTTAAAAACAAGCCTCTGTGGGGATCTAAAATGGGCAATATCGTCAACATAAATAAGAAGTATCAAAATTGCATTTTCTTGAAAAAATATGAACATGCTATTATCGGACTTCAGAAATAGATTCTTAAAACCAAGGTCCAAAGATTAGTTGCAAGTTATAACTTATAACTGATTAGACAAATTAATTCAACTGACAATTTTTTTTAAGAATTTGATTTTCAATTTGTTCTTCTGTTGGGATAACATTCCCAATGGCTCAATCGATCATATTTTTAAAAAATTTCATTATTTTCCTCTTTATAAATATTTAAAAACAAACCCTCATCGAATTCTTAATCACCCAATTAAATTTCAAAAATATATAGTCAGTAACCCCTTCTTCACTTCTCTCTTAAATTGCTATAAATTGTTAACTTTGCAATTTCTTATTTTATTGAATTGAATTTTAAATATTTACATGGATAAACTTCCTACCAATTGAAGACGAGCAAAAACAAATCTCATGTGACAAGATTTAAGAAATTAAATGACGTTATGATTCAATGTCGACAATGTGATAAAACACATACATAAATTCACATCGGACTATAGTAAGGATGTCAATTTTTATCATAGGCACTTGCTTAGGCATAATCATTTAGTTTGAGATGCAAATCATTCTTTAAATTTGAAGTTTGAATTAGTTAATGTAAAATGGAAATTTTAGATTTGCAAGTTTTTAAAAAATAGAAATTTCAAAATGAATTGCTTTGAATATTAGCATTTAATATATTACGATCTCTGCACATATGTTGCGTAATAATGTAATACATATTTTTATAAATAATATCAACATTATGAAACCACAAAACCCAAAAAAGCAGTATTGATAAAATGAGGCATTCATCAGATATGAAACTATTGAAAATGATAACATTTTTAGTTTTTGAAATTGAAACTACTGGAATAGATAAAAACAATTCCTGGAAATTGAAATTTCTACTAGAAATGATAATATTTTTAATCAATTATTATTGGGTTGTCGGTGTTCATACCCTCCACATCTTCAGTAACCAATTCATCTGGAAAATCTTCTCTTAGAATCTGAATTTTGAATTCGATTTTGTTAGAGTTACACTCTAAGAGTTAGAACACAAGTCCATCCCCCTCCTTTAGATTGTTATCATCCACAAATTTTTTTCATCCATTACTAAATTTGTATTTAGTTTTGGCTCCACCATAAAACAAGTTCCACTTCTCTCCACCACAAGTAAGGACTGCAGTGGCTCCAGATAAAGGAAGCTCTTTGTTAATTTATTGGGTAAGTACTCTCAAACATTCAAAGAAATTTAGGAATATAAAAGTCAAGAATCCGGAAAAACCCAAAGTTTCCAACTCTAACCTTATAAATATATATATTTGAACCTAAACATTAAGTCTAGAACAAAGAACATTTAATCTTGAATGCGCCACTCCAAAACTAAAATTCTTTTTCCTCCCACCCGGTATTATGTAACACTCGGAAATGCTAGGTTGAACTAGAGACTAAACGTAAGGTTAATTTAATAAAAATAGTTTCTCTTAAGTTAGTACACAATCTAATCATTTTAGGGGTTTTAGGAGTCAAGGCCTAATAGAGGAGTGCCAACCAAAAGGGGCAAGCCAAAACTTGGAGCTACTGCCTCAAGGCTCCACATCAAACACCAGAGCTCATGGTCAAGACCACGGTCAGTGGAAGGCTTATGAGCCCCAAGTGTCCTAGACACTTCCCCCAACCCTTACGAGTTGAACACGGGTCGTGGTCCACTCCACGACCCATGAGGTGGGGCATGAGGCTCACTTAGTTTTTGTAGGAAATGGGGCACTTAGGGGAGCTACTGCCCAAAGCACCTCATGTACTATAATAGGCCGTGATACACTTGACAATGGGAAGGGGGGCTCGTGAACTTGACTTAGTTTTTCTAGGAATTAGCAAGCTTGAAGACGATACTGCCTCAATTCTCACGACAAGCACCACGAGTCATGGTGCTTCATGTGGCTCGTGAACCTGGACGGGTTCTATTAATAAAGGTTAGTTTTGTCTTTTACTTTTAAGTCCAATTAATGTGGGTATTTTGGGTAGTTTAGGGGTAAAATATAAATAGGGTTTTATGTCTTTTCATCCATTTACAAGACTCAAACTCTAAAACCCAAAATATTCTCCCAAACCCAATTATCTCAAATATTTCTCTCTACAAATTTACTCCATTGAAAAACACTAAATGCTTCAAGGAAAGGGTTCAAGCTCCAAGTTTTTCATCTCAATTTCGTGGTAAAGCTTCAAAACAAGGTATGGAACTTTCATTGATGGGATTTCTTTCCCCATGAAGCCCTTCCTATACTATTTTTGAAATTGGGAATTTGTTCAAAATTAGGGTTTTGATTCTAATCTTGGGTTCTTCTCAAAATCATTTTATTTATGTTGGTTATCCTATATTATAATGAAACTGAAATTTAATTAGGGGTTTTATTGCTAAATTTCTCTTGAACCCATGTGTTTTCGCCATGCCCCCAACTTTATGAAAATTATGATGGACTCTTTATGAATTATGAATATGTGGGATAGTATGTATGTGGATTTAGTAATTAATCTTCTCTATTCCATGCTTATAGTAGTAATTCTACGTGTGATTTCAAGATATGATCTATGACCCTTGAAGGGTAAATTGTGAGTGTTGAATCTTGAATTATGGACTTGAAGGCAATGTATGAAGGTAATCCATGCCCAAGATTCTTATATATGAATGGTTTGATCCACTTGAAAGGTGGAGGTGCTTACTTTTATGTATTTATTTATGAAGTTATATTCCACTTAATTGGTGAAAATCCAATGACTAAGGTGTGAGATATGGTATTGTTGAAAGGCTAGTTTCCTTTACTATTAGATATGACTATGTATTAATTGTCTTGGATGATTATATGATGATTCTAAGGTGAAAGGTAGTTATCACCATATTGAATCCATGATCTATGTAAGAGTTAGGTTGAATGGAGGGTAATGTACTCCATCACATATGAAAATTACAATTCACCTTAGCTATGTATAAGTTGGAGAATAATGCTTATAACTAAGCGGATATGGCAAATGAGGTAGAGACCTTCCCGCTATTTTAGGCCGAGTCTTCCACATATGATCTAATGAGATGGAAAATCTCCCGCTAGTTTAATAGGCCTAGTTTCTAGAAGCAATCTTCCTATCCCATAACTATGTGCCCACATAGGTCTTAGCTAGTGGATCCAAAATTATAGCCATATATGCTTAGTTCTACCTTAGGAAAGTGGAACACCTTCTTTCGGTGTGGGGTTATATGTAACCGGATTCCATGTAGCTCTCATGGTCTATGTCGATTAAGGCAATTCTCCTTATATGATAAGATAATGCATATGACTTGAACCATAATTGTGATTTCTTGATAAGTCTACTTCGTAGGAGTGGAGGTATGTGACTCCACTTTTTACATTGCACAAGTAGTCTTTGAAAGAGAATATGGGTGGGTCCATGATGCTATGGTAAGACATGATGGTATGATATACGTTGATTGGGTTGTTGTTAAGATATGACTCTCTTTGTGTATATGTGATGAACATAGTTATTCACTAATGCATGATTGTGGATTATGATGGGATCTATTTTTGATATGTGTAACTAAGGTGATTCTAAATGGATACTTAGTATAGTTGGTATTATGGGATGCCAACTATGCATTGCACCAGTATGATTTTAGGGTTGCTAAGGTGATGGTCCTACTATGTTATGAAAAATCGTATGAGAATGTTATTATGACTTACCTTATGTCCTTATGTGCATAAATGGTTTTCCAACTTAATAAATGCATCATTTTCACTAAAATGTATTTTTTTTCAGCATAATTAAGTATTTTAATGCATGTTTTCATATTTAGTGTTTTTGTACTAACCCCTTCTCTTCTACATCTCCTATGAGTGTATGTTCGGGCCATTGAGGTGCACTTAGTACATTCTTGAAGAAAACTTGGGTTGCTACCTCCAAGTTTTGGTGAGTCCTCAATTATGAGTACGGGATGTTATAGATTCTAGTTCTAGTTTACTTTCCTTGTTAAGGACTATATTGTATTTCCTTATGATAAGACTTACTATTGATGTAACGGATGAGTCCTAACTTTCGTACTCTTGTGTTTAGATGGTGTAATGAGACAAGTTTAGCTTCCTATTTTTCATATATGAAGAAAGTTGTACTTCTAATGTAAATTTTTTATTTTTTCCGCATTATCCTTATGTCTTATGTAATGATGTTTAACGGCTTGTACGTGACTCCTTCGGAGTCAAGTATGTTGTGTCACTCTTAGGGGTTAGCCCGGGTCATGACATATTCAATACCATGGAAAATGATATTTCTACAATTGCAAAAAGAAAAAGAAGACCTTTTTAGAAAATGAATATCTCTTATTTATAAAAATGAAATTATTACTAATAAAGTTTGTAAAGGGATATGAAATCATTTCTCCATCCTGTAACGACCCTCAAAATGAACTAGAGTTATCTAGAGCCTCACAAGGTTTTAATGAGTTAATAAGGTGTTAAAATAATGAATATTAGAATTAGAAGTTAGTTTGTAGAGTTTGGAAGTCAAAACGTCCAAGGACGACTAAGCGGTCCGGAAACTAGTCTTGAGTGTGTTCTAGTGTTTCCTTGTATGTTGTATGTGTTTTTATGTGTTGTTTAGAGTCTAAAATCAGTTGGTATGACCCTAAAACCTATATTACTATATTTAGGGAAAACATTTTCCTGTTAGGACTCCTCAAGGACCGTCCTAGGGGTCCTTGAGGAGGACCCAACCTTGGGCCAACAAGCTGCCCAAGGCGGCAGTAAATTGTGCATAGATGAAACCAGTCCGCGTCACGGACATGGTTCACCAAGGGCCAAATTTTTGGTCCACGTCGCGGACTCTGTTGTCCCAAAAATTATTTTGAAAATCTTGAGGGAACAGCTCCGTGACACGGAATTCTTCCCCGACGATAATTCTGAAATTGTAAGTTAAGTTTGACTTGTCTAAAAAGGTCCAATTAATGTAGGGGTATTTTGGGTATTTTGGGGGTGTATTATATATGGATTTTAAGGTGATTATACACCCATTACCCTAATTAAAAACCCCAACTCTCAATTAGAATCCAAAAATTATAAGCTCTCCATTCTCTCTAAAATTCTCTCTCTAATTAGATCCTCCATTGAAGGACCTTCAAGTTCCAAGGAAGAAGGCAACATTCTCCAAGCTTTCAAGCCTAATTTCGTGGGATTTCTTCAATTAAGGTATGGTTATTTCATACTTGACTCTTCTTCCATTCAAGGAGCCAATTTCAAAGGCTTTTAAAAGATGTTCAAGAACATAGAAATTCCTATTTTTAATTCGAAGCATGAGTTCTTGCATGAAAAGGTTTAAATCATTACAACTACTAATTAGACACTATAAAAAATTAATTACGTTAGTCAAACAGTTTCAAACAAGACTCTCACAATTACGAAAAGTGTCCCAAAGTTGTAGCATAGATCGGTATAATATTGATTTATTCTAGTATTCGACGCGTTAACCTCATTATGGTTTAGCAAGGCTTATTTTAAGATCACGATCTTCCGACCTCTAATCGCCTACCACCATTGACAACCTAACTACATTGTTGAGCAGGTTTAGGCATGAACCAATGACGGCACATTTAGCATTCATCTTGCATAACAACCAAGTGTGGTATATAAGTATAAGACTATCATATATATAAAACATTCTAGATTTTACCCTAGAATTAACACACTTCTCACATTCTTTGTTCTATCCCTCTATTCATCTTTCGAGTTCAAGAGCGGACAACAAGTTTATTCTAATGTTGATCAAGCATTAAAATAGTAAAACAAGAATGAAACCACAAATCATTAGATAAACCTTCTCATACTAGAAATAAATTGTAATAAACCATCAACCATAGCTACCACCCTAGAATAGGGGACTTTACCTGCTCAGAGCACAAATATCAAGAAACAATGTTTATCATTCATACAAGAATTTACCAAGATGAAAAGGAGAAGGAAAACCCTAGAAAATATAGCAAAATCGCCTAAAATGTTGTGCTCTTGTCTTTTTGGAACTTGATTCCCCCCAAAAATAGCACACTTAAACTATTTATAGTCTAGAATAAAAACATGTGGCCAATTTCTGGTGTCCAGGTTTGTGACGCGGACCTGTTCCCTCTCCTAAAGTTTCACCAAGCTGAAACCTCTCCGCGATAGGCTCCCATCGCGTACTCAACTGTTAAGTGTAATGCCTCTTCTCCATACGCGTATTAGCTCTGCAACTCGGAGGAGCTCCCTCGTAGTGTATTTTCCAGCTTTTTGGCCCTTTTTTTATCCGCAACTTCATCTCCGATCTCTGTCTAGGTGCCCCATTTTAGCTCTTTTTTCTTTTCTTTTCACCCTGAAGAATATAATCATATTTGTTAGAAGAAGCGATATCACAAGACTCTCAAAACTTAATTCTAACACCAAAAATGCTCTCAAACCTAGCTATCTATATGGGATAAATTGGTAATTAGGCACATATATGCGCCCAAGATCAAGAGGCTGGGTGTAAATCTCTCTTTTAGCTTGTAGGAACAATTCATATGAATAAAAGTGCATTCCGAATCTCAACATAAGTTCACTCACAAGTTTCACATAAGCTCCTCTATAATCTAATAACTTTCTAGAGACTTTGCTGAGCGTAACTCATCGACAAGGATCTGGGCTTTGCTTTTCAACTATCTTGAGTATGACGAGTAGTATAATGTAATTGAGAAACACACGAGTTAAAATAAGTGTCTTATGACATAGTTCTGTTGCATGATATATAGTATGAAAGAAGGGAAACTTTTCTTCAATGTGTGTAGTGTATCATTTATATAAGTGGGCCCTCACAACTATAAGTTAGATCATACTGACACGACTTCAGATCCAGCCTAGGGTACTTTAACTCTGTGCTCAGATACCAACTTTGTAATGCTCCGAGCCTACAACCTGGACGTGGCTGATACTTCACAACCATTTTTGATCCCCAAGCAAACCTTTGGCTTGGATGACTACTTAGCAAAAAACTCACTCAAGCAATAATAGACTTCAAATAGAATTTTGAAAATTTAAACTCAAAGTAAATATTCAACTCCTCTGTCTGTAAAATACTTAATAACATAAGTATAATAACTTGCAAAACAATCTCAAGGAAAAGTAAATATTGAAAGACTCCTCAACTTTATCAATCTATGAAGTCTCTAATGTTTAAGATAGGTTTCGGGACAAGACCCATGACTCGTTAAAACAACTATTAAAAATAAATGTGAAGTCCTCCAGAATATTAGGAGATTCACTAAAAGCTAACTGGAATGTAGAGTGATCCCAATGAAGCACATGTTGATGATCCAACACACTTGTATCTGCATCATAAAAGAATACATGTCAAATGACATAAGTACATTTGAATGTACGAGTATATAATATAACTGAAGCAAAATAACGGTATGAAAGGACTGCAATAGATATTACATAAACTCAACTAATGTAATTAATTAAAGAAATGAAATTATTTAAGATTAACAAAAAAAACTTAATGATCTATGAAACTAAAAATAATAAGTGATAGATAAAAATACACTTTAATTCTATTGGGAGATTCTCTAGCCGACAACTATCATTATGAGCTACGTGAAGATACAACGTCTTGTCCACGCTGGCAGAACTTTCCTATAAGGGATATAGGATACTTAAAATAAGTGGATCTACTAAGCTCTGCAAAAGGCACTAAGGATTCATCTAAAAAGGTATGATCTTGTACCAATGTTGGAAAGACATGGTTTATGGGGGCTCTGAGTTGTTTGAACTCTCCCTCATTTTGGTGATTAATACTACTCCGTATAATAATACTACTCCGTATAATATATAATCTTTCTCAAATGTATAAAAACATTTCTCTTTCTCTAGTTTGAAATAATTTCTCAAGCTAACCGTTTAAAAGAGTTATCTGCTTTGAAATATCTCTGCAACTTATTGCTCACGTAGAAAACAATATTTCTCTTTGTTCAAAGTAAATATACTTTCTCTTGGTTGAGATAATACTAAGAAAAAACCCTTTTAAGAGGTAATTTATTTGTACAGAATCTTTCTAAAAACTCTTTTAACTTTTCTAAAAAGGGGCCTACTCTTTTCTTCATGTAAAAAAAAATTGGGACGTACTTAGTTCTCTTATACTCTTTCTTTAACTCCTCTTTACTTTTCTCAAATTCACTTTAAACAATAATATTTTGTTTAAAACATTCTCAATAAGATATTAATGAATACTCAAGAATAAGGTATGTGCTGAAATATAGACATTAACAAATCAACTCAAGAATCTCAATAACAATATAGAAAATTCAATATTCAGATTTTAAGAACTCACAATTCAACGAAACTACTCATCTCAAGAGAACTCATTTCATAGATTTCATGTTGAAATATAGACATGAGACAACCAACTCAAGAATATCAATGTATAATATATAGGAATTTAATGATTCGGAATAGAATTTACAAAAGAATTAGGAACTCAAGAAGTCAAAATCAACTAATCTCAAGAAAACTCAAATCTAAGGATACAATCCCAAATTACCCTTTTACTGATTCGAAAGTAGATGTAGGGAATGAAGACGAACTAGTTTAACACTATGTTAGCCTTACATACCTGGAAGAATGAGTTTTTTTGGAAAAATCGATGAAACTTGAAGAACGCTTGAACCCTAGATTTTCTTCTCTTGGGATCTTGTTCTAATATCTTGAAGTGTTAATGAAAGTAAAATAATAGACTAACACTTTATAAGCCCTTAATTAGGTTTAAAATATTGTGGTTTAGGCATAAAATTCCGTAGTTTAAATACTAAATGTATAGGAGAAAGACCAAAATGGCCCAACTTTTAAGACTATCAAGGTGCCTTAAAGGGGAGGTTTCAAAGACCGTTTAAGACATCACGGTCCGTAAAACTTCACGGTCCGTATAGACGGTCATTAAACTTCACTTGCCCGACAATGCTTCTCTAAAATAGACATAACTTTTTACTCCAAACTCAAAAAGAGTAAAATTTTGTGGTGTTGGAAAGACTAAACACCTTTAATTTTATAGGTCATGGGCCACATAATTAATTATGTGCTGAGAAATATGATTCTTGACCCAAAACTTTAAAATTGATAGGTAACTTGTACGGACCCCCAAACAGACCGTACAAGCTAACACGGGCGGTCTAGGGTCTCATCTGGGTGACTCACTGGCAGCCTTTGACAGTTGGCCACATTGCCCTAAACGAGTCCTGGTCCCCTAAACTGTAACACCTCGTATCCAAAACAGACTAGAAATCAGCTTTTTAGAAAAATTGCAAGTGCAATCAGCGGTCACCATCTACGGACCATAGTCTGATGTACGGCCCGTACTTTGGGTCCGTGGTCCACCACTATATCCCCTCCAAAAATTCAGCTCAGAAAATCGACTATGTCTCAACCCACAGACTACCCGACGGTCCGTAAGTCAGACTACGGTTCGTGGTCTGTAATCGTGGATCAAGACACCTATTACCCAGCCTGTGACATGAACTACGGATGACCAGCATGGACCGTCGGTCAATCTACAGTCCATAAGTTTGACCCAGGTGAAAGTTAGCAGTCAGTTAGGGGGAAATGCTATTGGGTCAACTTCAATTGATCAAATTGAATTAGGTGTCCTATGACATATGATACGATACATAATTGAATCATCTTTCCAAGGCAACTGAGTTTGCTAAAATCTGACCTCCGACTAAAAAGTTATGACCATTTTAGTGAAGGCCTGTCTAGCAGACCCAAATGACAGACCGTCGATTGAACGGTGGCCCGTCAGTCCAGGTCGTCGATTGCTCCGATAGCAATTATTTAAGGGGTATTTTGGTCTTTTCCTAGTTTGTTTTAACCCCTAAGATATGTCGTCTAAACCCTAAATCATGAGGTTTTAAATAGAAACTTAACTTAAACATAACTAAGTCAAAATCATTAATCAAAAAATAGAAAATTAGAAGTAAGAGAAGAGAAAAAGGTCAAGAACCCTAGTTCAAGAAAGCAACAAGGTTCCATCAGTTCCACCGCCGTAGTCAAGAGATATTCTCGTGGAATTCATCATCATGTATGTGGGATTTCATTGGTGGGTTTCTTTCATCCATTGGTTCCCTAGATATCAGTCAGATTCTTGATTCCCTTATCATGATTCGTCCTAGGATTTCTAATTTATGAAGCGTCATAACAACGACAATTTTGTATCACCAGAACCTCTAGTAAAGGATGAATCAATACTACAATGAATAATTTGTGAATTAATACTAACAAAAAAAGGGAGTTTTATATAGAAATAGGAGGGAGAAAATGAGAGTAATCAAACTGTAGATGGGTTTGACACTGCTCTTAGTAAGAATCATACCAACATAGGATTTATTAGAAAGTGGCAAACATTCACCATTACTGATTTAAGTTCTTCCAGTCCTTTCATTCATGATGAATTCACCTTTTTGGTTTGAAAATTGTTCATAAGAATAACAACCCTAAAAAAAATAATTTAAAGAGCAGATAAGTCTATAATCAACAACGGGGGTTGACAGAAAGAAAAGTAGAAACATATAAATTTGTTAAGAATGATTGGGATGTACCTCCATTGCCGACTGATGAGATAAATGGAGCTCTTGTTCTGGTTTGATTCAGTTTACCGAGAGTACATAAAAACCTTTGAACTTTCAAAAGGGGATAATTTAAGATTTTGGGGATGGCGTAGGGTTTCAGTGTTTTTAAAATATAACTGAAAAGTATTTTTTAAGTTAAATAATTAGTCCTATTTACTTGTTTATATAATATGATACTTTGTTTTTAAAAGAGGTGACTTAAATACTACTTCAAAAGTTTTAGGAGATAATAAATTATAATTGCATTAAAGATATACAATTAATTCGCATAGCTTAGAAACTTTAACAGTAGATATAAACCCACATTATTTATGCTTAAATCTTCAAAAGCAGACAAAGTGATCCACATTATTTGTGTTAAAATTCAAAAAACAGTCTTGCAAAATCGTTATGAAATTTGATTTGTCACTTTAAGTCAAAATATTCTCGAATGCACACACCTCGTATTAAAACGAAGTATCATATTATATAAACAAGTAAATAGGACTAATTGTTTAACTTTAAAAATATTTTTGAGTTATTTTTTAAAAACACTGAAACCCTACCGCCACCCCTAAAATCTGAAATTATCCTCTTTTGAAAGTCAAAGGTTTTTATGTACTCTCGGTAAACTGAATCAAACCAGAAGAAGAGCCCCATTTATCTGATCAATCGGCAATGGAGGTACATCCAAATCATTCTTAAAAAATATATATGTTTCTACTTTTCTTCCTCTCAAACATTCGTTGTTGATTATCGAACTTATCTGCTCTTGTCATTATTATATTATTATAGGGCGGTTCGTCTGCTGAATAGGTTTCGAACCAAAAAAGGTGAATTCGTTATGAATGAAATCAATGGAAGAACAGAAATCAGTAATGATGAATGTTTGCCACTTTCTGATAAACCATATATTGGTATGATTATTACTAAGAGCAGTGTCAAGCCCATCCACAATTTGGTAACACTCACTTTCTCCCTCCTATTTATAATAAAACTCCCTCTTTTTGTTAGTATTAAAACACAAATTATTCTTCGTATTGCTGATTCTCATCCTTTACTAGAGGTTTTCTAGTGATACAAAATCGTCTTTGTTAAGACACTTCATAAACTAGTGTTGAGTTTTTTAGAGTGTATATGAATTTAGTGAGACTATGGGTATTTGATGGACAAATGATTTTCTATCCCTTTACAAACTTTATTAGTCAGAATTTCATTTTTATAAATAAGAGATATTTCATTTTCTAAAAAGGTCTTCTTTTTTTTACTCAATTGTAGAAATCTCATTTCCATGGTATTTAATATGTCACGATTTGGGCTACCCACTAGGTGTGACACAACGTACTTGACTCCGAAAAGGTCTCATACAAGCCCTTAACGTATCATCATTATATAAGACATAAGAATAATGCGGAAAAATTAAGATTTTTACAATAAGAGTACAATTTTCTTCATAATGAAAAATAGGAAGCTAGACTTGTCTCATTACACCATCTAAACATAAGAGCACGAATTTTAGGACTCATCCCTTACGTCATTAGTAAGTCTTATCATAAGGGAATACAATATTGTCCTTAGAAAGGAAAGTAAGCTAGAATTTGAATAACTAACATCCCGTACTCGGAATTGAGGACTCACCAAAACAAGGAGGTAGTAACCCAAGTTTTCTTCAAGAATGGACTAAGAGAACCTCAAAGGCCCGAACCTACACTCATAGGAGATGTAGAAGAGAACGGATTAGTACAAAAGCACTATGATAACATGCATAAAATACTTAATATGCTAAAAAAGACATTTAGTGAAAATAATGCATTTATTAAGTTGGAAAACCATTTATGCACATAAGGACATAATACAAGTCATAATAGCCTTCTCATATGATTTTTCGTAAGATAGTAGGGCCATGACCTTAGCAACCCAGAAAGAATACTTGTGTAATACATAGTTGGCATCCCATAATACCAACTATACTAAGTATCCATTTAGAATCACCTTAGTTACACATATCAACATTAGATCCCATCATAATCCACAATCATACATAAGTGAATAACCATGTTCATCACATATACATAAGGAGAGTCTTATCTTAACAACAAACCAATCAACGTATATCATACCTTCATGTCTTACCATAGCATCATGGACCCACCCATAATTACCTTCAAAGACTATTTGTGTAATGTAAAAAGTGAAGTGTCATACCCCCACTCCTACTAAGTAAACTTATCATGAAATCACAAGTATGGTGCAAGTCATATTCATTATCTTATTACATAGGTAGAATTTCCTTAACCGACATAGACCATGTGAGCTACATGAAATCCGGTGTTATATAACCCCACACCGAATGAAGGCGTCCTACATGCCTAAGGTAGAACTATTCATATATAGATATAATGTGGATCCACTAGCTAAGACCTATGCGGGCACATATTTATGCGATAGGAAGATTGCTTCTAGAAACCCGACCTATTGAACTAGCGGAAGAGTTTCTATCTCATTAGAGCATATTTAGAAGACCCGGCCTAAACTAGATGGAAGTTCTCTACCTCATTTTCCATATTCGCTCGGTGCTAAGCATTATTCTCCAACTTATACACAGTTAAGGTGAATTGTAATTTTATATGTGAAGGAGTACAATACCCTTCATTCAACCCAACTCATACCTAGCTCATGGATTCAACATGGTGAGAACTAACTTTCACCTTAGAATGATTATATGAACATAGTCATGTGTAATTGTAAAGGTAACTAGTCTTTCAGCAATACCATATCTCACACTTTAGTCATTGGATCTTCATCATTCAAGTGGAACATAACTTCATACATAAATACATTAAAGTAAGAACCTCCACCTTTCAAGTGGATCAAACAATTCATAAATAAGAATCTTGGACATAGGATTACCTTCATACATTGCCTTCAAGGTCATAATTCAAGATTTAACACTTACAATTTACCCTTCAAGGGTCATAGATTATATCTTGAAATCACACTTAGAATTACTAGTATAAGCATGGAATAAACAAGATTAATTACTAAATCCACATACATACTATTCCCACATATTCATAATTCATGGAGAAACCCATCATAATTTTCATAAAGTTGGGGGCATGGGAAAACACATGGGTTCAAGGGAAATTTAGCAATAAAAACCCTAATTAAACGTCAATATCATTATAATATATGATAACCAACATAAAGAAAACGTTTTTGAGAAGAACCCAAGGTTAGAATCAAAACCCTAATTTTGAACAAATTCCCAATTTCGAAAATAGTAGAGGAAGGGCTTCATGGGGAAAGAAATCTCATGAATGAAAGTTCCCATACCTTGAGCTTTACCGAGAAATTAGGATGAAAATCTCGGAGCTTGAACCCTGTCCTTGAAGCTTTTGGTTTTCTTCAATGCAGGCAATTGGTAAAGAGAAATATTTGAGAGAACTGGGTTTGGGAGAATATTTTGGGTTTTTGAGGTTGAGTTTTGTAAATGGATGAAAAAGACTAAAAAACCTATTTATATTTTACCCCTAATCTACCCAAAATACCCCCTCATTAATTGGACTTAAAAGTAAAAGACTAAACTAACCTTCATTAAAAGAACCCATTCAGGTTCACTAGCCACACCTCACGAGCCGTAAGGAGCACCACGACTTGTGGTGCTTGTCATGAGGATTGAGGCAGTATCCTCTTCAAGCTTGCCGATTCTTAAAAATAATTAAGTCAAGTACTTGACCCCCCTTTCGACTCGTCAAGTGCACCACGACCCGTTATGGTGCCTGTGGTGCTTTCGGAAGTAGCTACCCTAAATGCCCCATTTCCTACAAAAGTTAAATGAGTCTCACGCCCGATCTCACAAGTCGTGGAGTGGACCATGACCTGTGGTCCCCTCGTGAGGGTTGGGGAAATGTCTAGGACACTTGGGACTCCTCTATCTTGGCCAAGGCAACTCCAAAAAGCCTTCCACTGACCGTGGTTTTGACCACGAGCCGTGGTGGTGGCTGTGGAGCCTTGAGGCAGTAGCTCCATGTTGAGGGTAGCGTTGGCTTGCCGCGTTTTCTTGACACTCCTATATTAGGCCTTGACTCCTAAACCACATAATATGATTAGATGGTCTACTAACTTAGGGGAAATTCTTTTTAGTGAATTTCACTTTATGTTTAGGCTCAAGTTCAACCTAGCATTTTTCGGAGTGTTACAAAATACCGGGGGGGGGGGGGTTAGTTTTGGAGTGGTGCATTCAAGATTAGATATTCTTGGTTCTAGGGTTAATGTTTAGGTTATATCTATATATTTGGTTAGAGCTGGACACTTTAGGTTTTACCAGATTCTTGACTTTTATTTTGCTAAATTTCTTAGAATGTTTGACGGTACTTACCCAAGAAAATGAACAAAGAACTTTCTTTTGCTTGAGCCCCTGTAGTCCTTAGTTGTGGTGGAAAGAAGTGGAACTTGTTTTATGGTGGAGCTAAAACTAAACACAAATTTAGTACTGGATGGAAAAAATTTGCGGATGATAGCAATATAAAAGAGGGGGATAGACTTGTGTTTGAACTCTCAGAGTGCAACTCTAACAAAATCGAATTTTCAAAATTCATATTCTAAGAGATGATTTTCCATATGAATAGGTTCCGGAAGATGTAGAGGGTATAAACACTGACAACCCAATAATGATCGATTAAAAATTTATCATTTCTAGTAGAAATTTCAATTTTCAGTAAACAAAACTTTATCAATTCCAGTAGTTTCAATTTCAAAAAATAAATACTTTATGAATTCCAATAGTTTCATGTCTGATGTATGCCTAATTTTATCAATACTGCTTTTTGGGTTATGTGGTTTAATAATGTTGATATTATTTATAAAAATATGTACTAAATTATTACGCAACACATGTACAACACATGTGCAGAGATAGTAATATATTAAATGCTAATATTCAATGCAATTCATTTTGAAATTTCAATTTTTAAAAACTTGCAAATCTAAAATTTCCATTTTACATTAACTAATTTAAACATCAAATTTAAGAAAAATTTGCATCCGAAACTGAATGATTATGTTTAAACAAGTGTCTATGATAAAAATTGATATCCTCACTATAGTCCGATGCGAATTTATGATTACATGTTTTATCACATTTTAGACATTGAATCATATCGTCATTACATTTCTTAAATATCGTCACATGAGATTTGTTTTTTCTTGTCTTCAACTGGTAGGAAGCTTACATATGTCAATATTGAAAATTTAATTTAATAAAATAAAAAATTATAAAGTTAACAATTTATAGCAATTTAAGGGAAATGTGAAGAAGGGGTAGCTAATTATATATTTTTAAATTGTAATTGGGGGATTAATAATGTGGTGAGGGTTAGTTTTTTTTTTTTAAAAAGAAAATAATGGAAAGAATTTAAAATATGACCGATTGAGCTTTTCAGAATGTTATCTCAACGGCGGATCAAATTGAAAATCAAATTCTTTAAAAAACTGACAGTTGAATTAATTTGTCTAAACATTTATAAGTTATAACTTAATGTGACACTATCAGATTGGATTTGTGAAGACCATTGATAATCTTACTCAATCCATGTAGATCCCTAGCAAGCTATGCTCTATTTGTTGTTGGGTTCTGAAGGTCTGAACAGAAAATTAAGGGTTGTAACTTTTCCAAAAGGTTGTGATCTTTATGAAAAGTTGTATATTTTCTAAAGGGTTGTGACTATTAGAAAGGTTGTGCCTTTTCCAAAGGTCTGTGACCCTTCTGAAAGACTGTCTTATTTCAAAAGAGTTGTTTTACCCTTTAATGGCTATAAATAGATAGGGTTTCTCTCATTTTTCTGTAGTAAATTCTTCCCTTATCTTGAATACATTTCTTACAAAAAAAATTGATCTATCGTGTCTGTGAGTGTGATTCGTTGCTGTCATTTTGGGTTCGTTGAAATTATCAAAATTTGAGGTACCACTACTTCTTTAATGGTTAATCTGTTTTATGTTGGGATGAATTAATCTGCAACCTCGGATACTTCAGGGGATTAAATTTGTTAAGGACACATAGTGGGTTCTGTGGACTCAGATAGTTCTTGTGTTTTTCTTCTCATCTTTTATTGTTTCTCGTTTGATAATTTGAATACAAGAGATAACAAGCTTAAGCAATTTAATATTGATGGTATTTTCTGTGGTAAGGAAATTACTTCTATTTTATGTGCTCTTTTTGTTGGAAAGAAGAAGAAGAAGAAAATTATTTTATCATATGATAAAAGAGATTTGAGATAACTTAGTAATATTTTAATATGTTTGAGTATATGTTCTGTAGTAAGTTTTTCTTGGATGGGTAAGATTAATCTTATTTTCTTCCTAAATGCATTCAATTATTGCACCCCTTTAGTTTTCTTTCCAACGAGAAATTTATTTATGCATAAAGGCTAAAATAAGCACTTTAATGAACATATGTAGTATCCTAACAATATTTGAACATGAGTGTAGTTTCTTATTGAAATCCAATGTCTTCTAACGAAAATTGGAAGATGATAAAAAATGGGAAAGAAAGAAATAATTTGCAAGAAAAGTGACTTGCATGAAATCATTGCTGACAGATAGAATATGATTCAATGAGAGGAAAAACCAGGTTCTATTTTTGTTTCCCTTGGTTATTATTTTTTCTATCTTTTATAGGTTATGAAATTTATTTCATAAATGTTAGGATAGATTGTCATTATGTGATGATCTCAGAATGTATCTTTATTATTATTAATATGTATTTTGTTTAGAGGAGAGAAAAAAATATTTGTAGTTTTCTACTTCATGTTAAATTTGATTGTGTCTTATTTTTGGAAACTAAAAACTTCTTTTTTTTTTACTCCGTTGTATGAAGAATATAAAAACTTTATGAACAAATCAAATTGCACATTGGTTCGAAGTACAGAAACTTCAATAATTTGTTAAATATTCTGTTTGAATGAATATTCTGACTTGAAGAGTATAAAATCTTCATCAGAAATATTAAGGTTAAAGAATTTGAGAAAAACAGATAAAATTTTCTTTGTTATCTAGAAACAGTGTTGTAGTTGAGGTTTCTGGAGATTAAAACATTTTTGGTTTACTACTCTGTCTGAATATGAAACTGATTAGAAGAGTATAAAAACTTCATCAGAATTCGAGGTTCATTGGGTAAACAATTAAAAGAATATAAAATTTCATCGTTAAGTTAGAAACAAGTTGTGTAAAGATTGAATCTTTATTGTTAGTATTCTAAATAGTAAGTGGTTTGTCTAATTGTGACAGAAAGGGAAAAAATACTAGTGACAGAAAATTAGTGATTTGTGTGCATGTAATGGGTGTCTCTATGGACTCCAAAAAAACAAAGCGTGTTGCCGATGTGTATTTGATCGTATACCATTATAAATCATGAAACAAATATGTGAAAAATAATTTCAAATACTATTTTTGAGAACATATTTCAAATGTGGTTTTTTTTAAATTGTGATAAAGACAAAATTAAACTTATTGTCTAATTAAAATTTGAAACAACAGGGTATGAAATATAATGACATTCTTGTAATGTGTAAGGCCCACAAAATTGTTGGAGCATATTTGATATTGTAGTCGTCGAGTCTCTCCATACTAGTATATATGATATGACTAGTATAAAACCACAAAATTATACTACTCGTTCGAAATAATTTTATTCTTTGATAAAAAAATGTCACTTCAAATATTGTGATTTTTCATGAAAAGATATGTCTATTAAAATAAATTTATTTGTATCGACATGAACATTGGTGAAAAGTTATCTTTTATGTTTGTGTTGTAAAATAAACATTTGGATCATATTTCCCTTATTAGACCTATAAGACTCTGGTCATGGGTAATTTCTTTAACAAATTGAATGTTATGGAAAGGTCCTTCTGAAAAGGTCATCTGGAAAGATGTTGATTTTAAAACAATATCTGTATTTGACAAAGTTATAAAAAGTAAAGAGCAAAATATTTGTAAGAAAACGTTACCTCACAGAAGGTCTTTTCAAATTCAGTATTTCTGTCTGTTCTTACTTCCTAGAATTAAACTGTTTGTGACTTGAACGCTTGAGACATGTCAATTACAAAACCTTGCAAAAACTGATCAACTTAGAAGTTTTGCTTAAGTTGTAGTGCAATAAATCAAAATGTCAAGACTGAGTTGTTGAAAATAACTTTATTCCTAAGAATTGATTTACATCATCTCGTGGTGGAAAAAAATTAATTTATAGATTTTATTGACAATTGCACTATATACTGTTATGTATATTTATTGAATGATAAGGATAAAGCAATAGAAACATATAGGCAATATAAAGTTGTCAATACCCAGACCGTCGAAATTGGCACCCACACTAACTACTCGGTGGGAGAATTGTTACTACCATCCACCCAAAACAAGAAATCTAAAACTAAGGCATTTAAGTTACGGAAGCAAGTTAAATAACTAAGTTAAGTTCCATTACTAAATCAAGATCTAACGATTAACTAACAACGCGAAAGATAAACCTAGAATCTGAAAGTCAATTTACCAAAACTAGAAATGACAATCAAGTCTAACGAAGAATTCTATTGAACTATTTAAAATAAAAGTCTAAGTTCAGAAAGATTGGACATAGACAAGTAGAATTTCATGGCAGCCCGAACGAAGTATCTTACCTTGAACTCGAAGCGATTACTGATCTCCTAAGATAGGGCTGTCAACAGTCGCGTGAAGAAGTCTATATTCAACAAAAATAAGAATGATTACAGGATCAGTCCACCGTGTACTGGTAGGATCACGTAGCTATCCCACTAGTGTAACATAACAAGTCAAGCAACATTATAATATCATGCATATATATCAACATATTCAATATCATCATAAGGAGTTGACCACACATTTCAAATGCTTAATCACATAGTTGGTCCTCTCACGGAATCCAAAACCAAACTGTTAGCATGTCGGAACGTGGCAATCCGATCCAAAGGTTAGCATGTTGGAACGTGACAATTTTATCCGAATCACACATCACAATAATACATCAAGCTCACACATTTAAGTCATGATTCATTTCAACCTCTATGATCAACATTGCAACATGCAAACATATATAAGTATAACAAAGACGAGACAACAAGCATATATCACACGATCATATAATCACAACCATCACCTACCTCGAAACAATCTTGGAACCCTAAGAAACTTGATCCTTTCCGGATTAGTTTGGCTTTTTCTTGGTCTACAAAAAATCAATAATATACGACAATCAAAAAATAAATCACTAATTTCCCAGAATTCTAACAAATTCATGAAGCCTAGGTCAAACTCATAACTCCAAATAGCCAAACTAGGGTAGTTTCCACCAATCTAAAATGTTCTACGGATTTAAAAATGAAAACGGGGAGTGAAAACCTTACCATTAACCTTAAGAGTAGTAGAAAATGAGTTGAAATCGCCCAAGGTTCGTTTCTTAGCTCTATGAGTCAAAAAGTGCCAAATAAAGTCGACTAGGGATTTTATTTATGAATTAAAAACCCGTCATCCCATTTAAGAGGCGCCCATCCCGCTATAGCGGCATCGCTACAGCTGCACCAATCCCCCTACAGCGGCACTTTTTTTAACCAGTGATCTCCGTCATAATAAATCCCAAAAATCCTATAAATCAATCTCCGCATCGTCCGCTATAGCGGCACCCATCCCGCTGTAGCGGTGTCGTTGCAGCGACAATAATCCCGCTGCAGCGGCATGAAGTGAGGTAGTGATATCCTATGGGACTTTCAATTTCCCCCTTTCAAAACATACTCTTAACCCGCTACGCTTCGAAAATACCCTTAACGCTATGATCGATTTCCGGAGATCTATTTATCCAAATTTAATTCCGTAAAGTCGTACGGGTTCCTTAATGAGTTATCAAACATATTATGTAATCAAATTCCTATGTACTCTACCCAATTTCTACCAGATTTCCCTACACCTAGATGACATCGATTTTCTCCAAATCTGTACAAGGTTGGGAAAATCCTAATACTACGAAAATGTTTTTTGGCCCCGATTTTTTCTCATTGCTATTTCTATAATGACGAAACCCAGTCGTTACAATAGATACCAATTTACCCATCACTCGACCCCGACTGATCAACTTAGGAAGGTAGGCTAAAAGGGAACAATGTAGTAC
>JABWTJ010000037.1:79398-104295 GCA_016801875.1 Solanum sitiens | reverse complement strand
TTTCTACTAAATAATTTGGTATATTAATGGAAATATATCGAAATAACAAAATTAGGATAATATATATAATTTTGGAAGATTTAAAGAAAGCCACAAAACAATATGATGATGTATGATTGTTGTTAATGTATCATATTTTTGTAGAACAACTTACAAGAGGGATGACATAATTAAAAGAACCAGATAATCAAAGACATACCATGGGTAATAGGTCTAGAAAATGCGGGTGCAACTTTATAATAGAAGAAGACTATAATCAAATATTCGGTTGTGAATTTTACATAAAAGAATTTGCCCATTTATCAATGATCTTAATCATATTATCCGTCAAGTATTACAAAATTTTATATGAGTAATACCAATAAAAAAGAACGGTCATTATCCATATGTATCAAAAACTAAAGAAGAAAGCACTAACATTGAAGAAGACTACTATGGAGAAGCTACAGTGTAACGATTGAGTAGTTTGAATTTGATTGAATGCAGAGAGAGTCGTTTTGAAAATTAAATTTATATGAAAATGGTAACGGATAATATTATGGAGTGAAATTAGGGAAAGATTAAAATAGTGAAATGGGGAAAGGAAAACGTGTGCTAAGGTTAGAATACTTATGATCCAGGACACTTGATATTTGGGGGGAAAAAGATTTAAAATATTTTTTAAATTGTCGGGAATAATGGAATTATGTAAAATAAAGGTAATTTACCCTATATTATGTTCATTTAGTAATCATTCATATTCATATATTTTATTCTAGGATATATAATATTTATTAATGTGTAACTTACATTAAAAGATCATAAATTGCATTACAGAAAATTGAAATAATATGGTCTGCCAAACTTATTTGTTTTTCTATTATATTATTTTTGTAGACAAACAGGCGTAATCAATATGATAGACAGAAAATGTCATGCCCCGAGCGTAAACCCCGGACGTGGCTGGCACTCCAGAACCATTGTTGGGGCTAAGCGAACCCTTAGTCTGGCTTACATACGCAGAGGAAGACATAAAAACATATATACAAAGATTCAATACATATCTACTCAAGTGCTTAATAAAATATTTAAAATGTTTAAAAGTCAAACAATTCAACTTGGCAAAAATGGCAACTCAAGTCTGTACATATGAAAGAATAATGTAAAGACAACGGACTCCTAACTATTTATGTAGCGTTTAAAACAAAGATGGATGTCGGGAGAGATACCTGATCATCCTAACAACTAAAAGTTGATCAATTATTGAAAGGAATCTCTGAATAACAAAGAGGCTCACTAACGGACTCTGAGTGCTCAACCTAATCAACGAGGCATTGGATGCTTATCATGGTTACCTACGTTTGCATCATGAGATGATGCAGACCAACTGGTATCAGTACATTGAATGTAAAAGTATGCAATTTGGAATGCTAAACATAACATAGGCTTGAAAAGAATATGAAAGAAACACTTACCTTGGCTATACTAAACTCATGAACACTCAACCCAACCCAGGCAATGTATAGAAATCTTTTAATACAATAGAAAATAACTTAGTTAGTTAAAGAAAATGCGATAAAAAATTCAACGTTGCTTATATAATCAAGTAATATAGTTTTTGTGGGATATTTTGTATTCGACAACCAACACTATGAGCGTAAGTAGTGATACATCATCTTGCCAATGTTGCTAGAACTGTCCTATACTTTTACGTCTTATTGAATGCCCTACATAAGTGTATCCACTAGTCTATGCTTAAAGTGTATCCCTTACTATCCATGATGGCTACATGGTTGATGGATATTTAAGTTATCTGAACTTGCGTCCCTATTTCGTTGCTCAATACTACTCCCAAAATGAACTTAGCTCATAAGTTTTTAGAATAAAACTCTTTCTTTGGTTTAAGATAATTACTCAAAACTTAGATTAAAATATCTCTTTGAAATCGATGTTTCCCTTTCTAATTCAAATGTGAAAACATTTAAAACTCTTGGGAATGCTTAGTTCCCGTATAATATTTGAATAAATGATATCATTTTAGGCCTTATTTTAATGAAAATAGAGTTCTCAAGGTCTCATTCTATCTCAATATCTGATGAAAACTCTTATGTTCTAGGTATTTGATGATTTGGTATAAACATGGAAACTTAGGCGCAAAATAGGAACAAAAAGGATGAAAAAAGATCAAGTTGATGCCTGACCATTGCCAAGTATACTTGGCGATTAGCTAAAAGGATGTATTTCGCCCTTTATTCCAGCAAGTGAAGCCCTTAAGGAAGTGGATCAAAAAGGCGATGAAAAGGAGCAGTCGGCGCTTCAGCGAGTAGTTCTGCGAAGTAGAATTCCGCACGATGATCCAGAATGCTTAGATGCTTAAGTCAAAGCACAAATGACGATGATCTAGAAGAAGGGAGAATGATTAAATAGCTCGGCGTTCGCGACTTACCTCGCCGAATGGATTCTCCAACACAAATTCTAGAGTCTATAAATACTAAACTCGTTATTATTTTTAATAGAGGAAGAGGAGAAGGATAAAGTAGCTAGAGACATAATTTTGTAATATTGAGACTGAGCTCTTGAGTTTCATTATTTTTCTCTCAAGTTTTGAGAGGGTTTTTATGGGAGACTTGAAGAAAGGAGAACTTATTCCTCAAATCGGAAGTTTGTCTTCTCCATTCTTCTTCTTTTGCTCATATTAAGGTTTAATTTATTATACCCATTTGATTTATTTATCATTTTAGGTGTATTTTGTTATTACTTGATGTGTGGCTAAAAATCTCATTCTTGTTGATAGGTTAGATGCATTTTAATGGTGATTTCACCTAGTGGTTGTGGTTTAATTTAACGTGTTTGATGGTGCAAATAGAAAACCACCCATGTGGTTTTGGATTTCTCGAGAAAGAGGTGGTGAAATCAAGACCACTAGACTGATCTCCTAAGGTGTGGGACGACATGAGGTTCATCCCGACAAGGTGAACCTTAGTTTCATCTCCTACCACTCATCATCAAAAGAGTGAGTGTGGGTAAGACGTAGGTATGTCTTCATTAGACGAGTAGGTGTCTGAGAGGAACCCATATTATATTGGGTAGTTAACTTAGAGGGATTTTACTTTCACCTAAATCTTATCCTAGTCATCATTATCTTGCTAATTGTTTTTATCAAAAGCATGTACCCAACGATTTACATCAACATATATTGCGGTCACACCCAAAAAACTTCTCCCCATACTTGATTCCCCTTTGTTTTTATTGTTTTTACCAAACTCGTCACAAACCCTTTTGATATTTTGACACTTTGGTGTCACAAATTGAATTTATTCTGTTTTTATTCGATAATTTCTCAAACTATTACTAACTAGAACGTAAATTTTAGTTTAGCTTTTGTATTCACTACCACTCATGTGGGACGCGAACCAACCTCTTTGTTGGGTTACTATACTCACTTCGATTCGTAGAAACTCAGACTGTAGGAAAGCATTAAAATGGCGCTGCTGTGGGGGATTGGTTCGTGAAAATGTAGTTAAGAAGAGTTTCCAATATGTTTTAGTCATAGTGTCACAAACCTTACTTTAAATTTAGTTTCGTCAAGTTGTGCGGCAAATCATCATGTAGGCAAATTGAGTGCACGCGCACAATTCAATGGAGTTTCCCTTATTAGAGATAATAACGGTCCGAGACCGTATAATGACCTTCAAGCAAACAAAATGCGAACAAATACATCAATAGTGCGGAAGCTTCAAACGAATAATAGCTTAAGTCCCTAACCATGGTATTCCTCACATGGCCTCTTTAGACTACTTCCACAGAAGTCTCTATTTCAGAAACAAGCAGTTGCTCAACAAACTAATTCCAGAAGGCATTGCCCAACTGTCTTACATGATGGACACCCAATTGTTAGACCACATAGCCAACGCTGACCGAGAAATAGAGAACGATACTATGATGGCCGCGCTGAGGACGCGGATGGATTGATTGTCCAAGTGAGTGATTAATATCAAATCTCAATACAAAAGGAAAGACATATTTACCTCTCTTTATGAAAGTAAGATCCATAGGGATACACTTTTGAAATGCATTGATGAAATACTTTCAGCTATTCTACTCAAGTTCAGTGAACAAGATGAAGCGCTGGAAGAACTAAAAGACGATACTAATGGTATGAAGCGCCTAATTTGATATCACTCCAAGGCGGTCCAGCAGCTATAAAAGCTTGTGGAGAAATCACCACCTTATGTTCACACAAAAGAAAACCAAGGGTTACCTAATCATGATGTGGGTGGCTCCAAATATAAAGCTAGAAGTAGTAGCTTGTGTCGTGCCGCAACGTTAACTTAGTAACTGTTTCGGAGGCAACCCAAAACCCCATGGTATCCTATATTTTGCATACTAATAAAATAATAATGTCTTAGTTTTAAAAAGTGAAGTGTGGTAGGTTCTAAAAAGGTGGAGAGTGTTGAGCAACAGACCAGTTGGCGGGTTGCCGAAGATGCCGGCTATCAATTCTCTTCTTCCATTTGACTCAACATATCTTTAAAACCTGGGGTCTATAAAACTCGACGAGTTCATGAATGTTTTGGTGAACTGGACACAAGATCGGCGACCCTAATGAATCCCTTCGTTTGAACATCCAAGTTTGTTGAGAAGTTTTATAAAACTCGCGAAGTATAAATTATTTTGGTGATGCGGAGAATGACTCAGAAGTCAAAGTTGTCACCAAATGAGAACAAAATTGATAAAATCCAGGCCAACACACAAAAAGATAGTTGATGAATCATTAGAGAACGTGGGTTGAAGATAGGCACAATTGATTGCGGAGAAAAGTTGTACAAAGCTTAATGAATCACTCGGCAATGCACCCAACGTCCCACCATATCTTAATCTTAAGGCTACATCTTTTGAAGGACTTAACTTAAAGAAGCTACCTAACAAGTATTATTCTTGAGCCCTATCTCTATCATTCTTTAATCTGACCTTTGGATTATTGTCATATATGTATTTGACAACAAACTCTATTTCTGGTGGGGTGAGGGCCACCTTTATATGGATTGTTTGCTTATTCTTAATTCTTGTGTTTTGGAATATATACATTTGGGTCTTCTGTTTTAATTATGTTTTTAAAATATCATTGGTGATTGTTTGAGCTTATGTCTCTCTTTTGGTTTAATTGTGAAACAATTTTGACCCTCCCAAAAAGTTTTCAATTTGGGAAATTTTTGCCACCTTTTTTGTGAAAGTGGTTGTTCTTATACAAATTCAAGTTTGGGTTTTGATCAATACCGATGACTTGAATACTGCTCTCAATCGAACAAACATAAATGTACGACAACAACAAGGACAAATGAACTTGTATAGGCAGTATGTGAACTCTTTGCATCTTGTTGTTATTAGCCATTTATTGAATTGTTTCTTTTGTAATGACCATTGAATACTGGCAAAAGTGTGTAATTTTTTTTGGCTTAAGTATTTATGCCTTGTGTGATGAGCTTACTTTGAACCCCCCATGAATAAACCTACAATTTGCCCAGTTAGTGTGATTTATTTATAGAGTTGTACTTTTGAGATGATCTCAGTAAATTTTAAAGAGTGTGAGCCAGCTTTTCCATATACCTCTTTTGTGACCTACCCATGAGTGTGTGAAACTGTTTTGAACACCCTTTGACCCTTACCGGTCTTTTGAAGAACCTTTATGAAACCTAAACCTTACGTAATCCACCACCTATAATCCTCTCGATTTGTGGTTTAAAGTGAATAGACAACTTAAGTCAAAAGCCTAAGTTGAGGGCGTGGTGAAAATGAGAACGAGAATTCAAGAAGTGCAAGAAAAAAATTCTTAACCCATGGTGGTGTGAAAAAATGGAAACCCTCCATATAAAAAAATGAAGAAAGGAAAGAAAAACAAAATAAAAGAATAAAAAAGAAAAAAATTGTGGAATAAAAGCACGAATGAAATTGTGTTTCCACCCAATCCATGGAGGTGAATAAAAGGATGACTTAGAAGCACTTGAAAAAAAAATTGATAAAAAGAAGAGAAGGAGATGTCTTGAGAATAAATCTCATGAGAAAAAGTTAATCAGCATAAATATCCATACATTTCCGCTCAGCCCTATTAAAAGACTTAGAAAGACCTTTGTGATCTTGAGTCAGCCTGTCCGAACATCGATCGGGGAAAAAAGGCAAACCTACGGGTGAAAACATGCATTGTGTTCCTCTTTATGAATGTGAGCATTGAATATGATTCCTGATATTTAATTAGTTAATCCTTGAGTGTGAATATGGAATCATTCTTTGTATAAGGGCATGCAGATACTTTTGTTGAGCTTGAACTTGCATGAGTAGCGAGTTTTGCGAGCTCAAGAATCATTGGTAATGGTGTGTCACAAATTGAATCTTTGCATTTATAATTTGAATCTTGTTGTGTATGTTCATGATTAAGTCTAGTGTATAAATATTTGAGACATCCTATTTGAACTACTTAACTTGAGTTTTACTTGAGGACAAGCAAAAGTTAAGTTGGGGGCGTTGATGAGTCCTCAAGCTGGACTCATTTCGGGTCTTATTTTAATGAAAATAATGTTCTAAAATGCTCATTCTATTTCAATATCTTATTAAAACTCTTAAGTTTCATGTATTTGATGTTTTTCTATAAGCATGGACACTTAGGCGCAAAATCGAAACAAAAAGGATGAAAAGAGCTAAAGTTGAAGTCTGAGCATCGCCAAGTATACTTGTTGATCAGCTGAAAGGATGCATTTTGCCCTTTCTTCCAGCAAGCGACGTTCCAAAGGAAGTGGATCAAAAAGGTGATGAAAAATAAGCAAACGGTGCATCACCGAGTAGTTCCCCGAATCAGAATTATTCCGCCCAATTATCCAGAACGCATAGACGCAGAAGCCAAAGCACAAACGGCAATGATCTAGAAGAAGGGTGAATCGCGACAAACCTCGCCGAATCGATTCTCCAACACAAATTCTGAAGTCTATAAATACTTAACTAATAATTAATTTTAATAGAAGAATAGGGGAAGGAGGAAGTGGAGAGATAATTTTGTAATTTTGAGACTTAGCTCATAAGTTTTATTATTTTTCTCTCAAGTTTGCAGAGGGTTTTGTGGGAGACTTTAAGAAAGGATCTCTTCTTCCTAAAATTGAAAGTGGGTCTTCTCCATTCTTATTCCTTTGCTCATATTAAGGTTTAATTTCTTATACCCATTTTTTTTTATCATTTTGTATATTTCCTTATTCCATGATGTGTTGCTTAAAATCCCATTCTTGGGGTGTGATCTAGCAAATATGTGTAGATATTATTGTTGGGTCTTGCTTGATTATAGGTTAGATGCACCTTACTGATGATTTCACCTAGTGGTTGTGTCTTAATTTAATGGGTTTGTAGTTTCAAATAGAAAACCACCCATGTGTTTGTGGCTTGCTCGAGAGAGAGGACGCGAAACCAAGACTTCTAGACTAATGTCCTAAGGGGTGGGATGACATAAGGTTTAGCCTTAAAGGGTGAACCCTAGTTCCATATCCTAGCACTCATCATCATAAGAGCGGGTGTGGGTAAGGTGTAGGTTGGTCTTTGATGGACAAGTGGGTGTACGAGAGGAACCCATTTGATATGTGGTAAGTTGCCGGAGAGGGAATTTACTTTCACCTAAAGATTAACCTAGTCATCATTATCTTACTAATTTCCAATCAAAAGCATATACCCTATGATTTACATCAACATATAATGTGATAACACCTTAAGAAATTCTCCCCATACTTGATTCCCCTTTGTTTTTACTGTTTTACAAAACTCGTGACAAACCCTTTTGATATTTGACACTTTGGTGGTAAAAATTGAATATAATTTGTTTTTATTCAATAATTTCTCAAAGTATTAGTAACTAGAACGGAAATTCTACTTTAGCTACTGTTTTCACTACCACTACCTTGGGAGCGACCCCAACCCTTGGTTGGGTTACTCTACTCACTTCGATTCGTATACTCAGACTGTAGGCTAGTGTGGTTGAACACGATAGCAAAGCATCAGTCAACAATTTTCTATTTGCTTAACTTAAAACTTAAGTCTTAAATCAAAGTTAAAATATTTGTGAAAGACTTTTATAAAACTTTCTGAACTTCTCTTTACTTCTAAACATGATTCTTTACTTTCCTTGAATTGAATTATGGATTATAGGTTCATGATCTCATGTTTATGAATGATTTCATGGTGTTTAGATGTACCTTGGAGTATTCGAATCAACTAGAAAATGTTGGTACACTTTAGAAGGACAGATGGGCTAAACGATGAAAAAAAGTGGAAAACGACAATTTGGGCGTATCCCTAGATCGCCACGCCAGACTCAACTTACGGTGGCTCAAAAAGACGCACTAATGGCGCGCCGCCTTAGCAGTTCTGGCACTATTGGGGCGCATTGCACCACCCTTCCATCCAGGCAAAAACCGATGAAGTTTTAGTCCTGTTTTCTGATCTTAAATCAATTTATTCAAATTCATTTTCTAAAATTCACTTTAGAATAGGATAACCAAGTCGTCGACACAAAATCTAAATCAAACAACTCAAGGAACAACACTTTAATATCAAGAAACTCCTTAATCTCAACTCATATTGAAGAAAGAAAGCAATTCAGAACAACTATAAAGAACATTCAACTTCCACTCTTTTTAGAACGAATTCATGCTAAATCAAACATTATTTGCACATGGTTGAACAAAACCAACATTATGAATGTCTCACATACCTCGTAGGATTAAATACTTGGCGAAATCCCCAACCAAATTGTACGATCTTGATGAATTTTGCCTTTTCTTTTCCTTTCTCCTATTCTCTCCTTTCTCAAAGCCCTAGCGTGGACTTCAACTTTTTAAAACTGATCTAATTCTAAATAAACCCCAATTAAACTCCAAAAAATGAATCAAAATAGTTGGGTAAGGAAAATACCAAAACACCCTTCCAAAATTCGGTTTTAGACTTTCCTTATTTGAACAATCCAACTTTAAAAGGTCATATCACACTCATACAAACTAGGAATGGCGCAAAGTACTTGGATTTGGAAAGATTAATCCAAGATATTTCTTACAGTATAGTATCTTGGAACACACCTAACTCATCCTGATCTACGAGTTATGGTCGTTTTAAGTTGACCAAAAACTCAACTGAACATACTTAACAAATTTCCAAAGTTTTTTCATTCTTTCCAAAAATGGCTATTTGCAATTCTTAACTCTTTCTTAGTTATTTCAACTTGAAATATGTTACAATATCTCCCCCCAGGGAACATTCATCCTCTAACGATATTACTTTCATTAGGCTAACGGTGTAATATCAATCATGCATTTCAAACACCCAACAAGCACAATGAAATAACAACATTAGCCTTACTTGGATGATCAAGAATACTCATGTCCTAATCCTTGAGTAATTCTAACAACCTCTTCTGACTATGATTAAGCTCTTTATTAGTAAACACATACTAAAGACTCTTGTGATCGGTGAATATATCAATATGAACACTATACAAATAATGAATCCATATCTTCAAAGCAAATACTATAGTAGCCAACTCTAACTGATGGGTTGGGTAGTTCTTCTCATGGACTTTCAATTGTCAAGAAGGATAAGCTGTAACTTTTCCATTTTGCATTAACACATAACCCAAACCAACTCTAGACGCATCACAATACACCAATAAGCATTGTGTATCTTGTAGTAATGCCAATATTGGGGAAGTAGTCATCACAATACACCACAAAGCCTTGCGTACCTTCTAGTAAGGTTAGTTTTGGGGCAGTAGTCAATCTATGTTTTCTCAGTATCTTTAAACCATGGAAACTTCACTTCACTCTGAGTTAACTTAGCCAAAGTAGACGAAATAGGCAAGAACCCCTCTACGAATGTTCTATATAGCCAGTCAAACACAAGAAATTCCTAATATCAGTTTGAGATGTGCGTCTGGGCCAATTCTGCACTACCTGTATATTCCAGGTATCAATTCTAATTCCATCACCTGAACTGTGTGGCCCAAGAATGCCACAGGCTCAAGCCAAAACATATATTTAGAGAACTTAACATATAACTCCTTATCTTTTAAAGTCTGAAGAACAATTCTGAGATGGATAGCATGATCTACCTCAATCCTCAAATAGATTAGTTTGTTATGAGTGAATACGATAACAAACATATCTAAATAACGCTTGAATAATCGTTCATTAGGTTCATGAACGATGGGGTGCATTATTTAATCAAAAGGACATGACTAAAAACTTATAATGACCATAGCGGGTTGTGAAAGTTGTCTTTGGAATATCACATTCCCTTACTCTTAATTGATTGTTGGCAAATCTGAGGTCTATCATAGAGAAACAATTAGCACCCTGAAGTTGATCGAAAAGATCATAAATTCTCGAAAGAGGATACTTGTCTTGATGGTAACTTTCTTTAATTCTTTGCTTAAGTTTGTAAGAAGACCATTTTACATCACTTCTTTGCTGCACGGATTCACTTCCTTTCTTAGCCTTATTGTTTTGTCTAAACTGCTCCCTGTCCCTGAGCTTCTCTTCTTCAATCTACTGCACATACACAGTTAACCTTGATATATGCATGTCCCCAATTAGCATAGGAACCCTGCTTTCTTTGTTTGACAAACGGGACAACCCAACATCAAAAAAACTCATCCTTCTTCTCATATCCGTAACAATATTCAGAGCATAACAGGATAGTTAGATGAACTTCAACCCATACTCGTGAACACTTAATGTATTCTTTTTAAGATTGAGAAACTTTTGTACCTTTGACTTTTTCAATTTTTGGGGAAAGAAATGCCCCAAGAAAGCCTTCTCAAAACAAGCCCAACTCGCTGGTGGTGCTTTCTCAACTATTACTCTTTTCCACTAGTCAAACCAAGTCCTAAAAACATTTTTTAGTTGATATGCACCTAGTTCAACTTGCTCAGTATCGGCAACGTGCATAACCTTAAACACTTTTTCCAGTTTCTCTATAAAATTCTCTGGATCCTCAGTAGTGCTTGTACTTGTGAAACTTAGAGGGTACATCCTCAAGACCTAATGGATCCTCAAAGTATTAGCCACTTCCTATCTATTCCCTCTGTGTTGCTCAACTTGTTTGGGTAGAACTTGGCTCAACATCTATATTGCTTCATGGAACTCAACAATGGTAACTTTTCCTTGGTGTTACCCTTCAATTTAATTGTTTACCGCTTGCTCCTCAACATTACGCCTAGCAGGACGACCTTTTCCAGCTCTTCGTAAAGACATGATTAACTAAAAACACGTGAAAGCATAAATTATAAAGAAACTTTTAGAGATCAAACTTTAACGCACAAAATGAGTGTGAAAGAAGTGATATAACTTCTAAAGTGTTGCAGCCTCCTAATTATAGATGTAGCGTGCTTCACAACGATAACTAAGCCTCTAAGACACAGCTTTATAGACTCACACATACTCTTGAACTCTGGCTCTCATACCAAGTTTTTCACGCCCCGAGCCTACACCCAGACGTGACTGGCACTCGAGAACCATTATTGATCCTAAACAAACCCTTGGCCTAGCTTACTTACTCAACAGAAGACTTAAAAGTATAAATACAAAGATTCAATGGATCTCTTCTCCACTCCTACGTAAAATACTTAGAACGTTTAAAAGTCAAACAATTCAACTTGGCCGAAATGGCAACTCAATTCTTAACATATGAAAGAAAAATGTAAAGACAACTGACTACTAACTATATAAAAGCCTCTAAAAAAAGAGGGATGTCCGGACAGGACTCCCGATCATCTTAAAAACTGAAAAGCTAAACAATTAATAAAGGAAAGGACCCTCCGAAAAATAAAGAGGCTCACAAAATGACTCTAAGGGCTCAATCTGATTAATGAGGCACTAAATGTTGATCTTCTATACCTACTTGTGCATCATAAGATGATGCAGGCCAATTGGCATTAGTACATTGAATGTAAGAGTATGTGAGTTGAAATGCTAAACATAACATAGGATTGTAAAGAATTTGAAAGAGTCACTTACCTTGGTTTTACTGAACTCATGAATATTCAGCTTAAGATAAAGCAATAAAACACATAAAATATATAGAAAACTTTTAAAACAGTATAAAAAACATAGTTCATTAAATAAAATGTGATAATAAACTCAACTTTACACAAATAATAAAGTAATATAGTTTCTGTGGGAGATTCTCTAAGCGACAACCACCACTATGATCCTAAGTGGTGATACATCGTCTTGACCATGCCACCAGAACTGTCCTAACTTTACCGTTATATAGAGCACCTTAACTAAGTGGATCCACTAGTCTATGCTAAAAAGCACTATGGATTCATCTAAAAAGTATGTTCCTTTAATACCCATTATGGCTACATAGTTTAAGGAGACTTAAGTTATGTGTACTTGCATCCCTATATTGTTGCTCAATACTACTCCCAAAATGTGCTTAGCCCATATGTTATTAAAACAAAATTATTTTTTTTGGTTTCAGATAATTACTCAAAATTTAGATTAAAAGATCTCTTGGATATCAGTGTTTCCCTTTCTTGTTCAAGTGTGAAATTTTTTTAAAACACTTGGGAATACTTAGTTACCATATAATCTTTAAAGAAATTAACTCAAATGTATTCTCTTTACTTATATTAAAACTTAAGTCTTAAAACAAGTTACAACTTTTGTAAACAACTATTGAAAAACTTTATGAAGTTCTCTTGACCTAATTCTTCACTTCTAAGCTTGACTCTTAACGTTACTTGAATTCAATTACGGATTCAAATTTCATGATCTCATTTATATGGAAGATTTCATGATGTTTATGCGTACCTTGGAGAATTAGAATAAACTAGGAAGTTTTGGTAAACATTCGAAGGACTTAGACAAGCTAAACGACGAAAAACGGGTGGAAATGATGATTCGGTCGCATCCCTGGCACGTTTCTCAATCCCCAATTTACTGGGGCTCCAAAATAGTGCACTTCTGGAACATTTCCCTATCCTGCCTAGCGCTACGGGGGCGCGTCGTGCCAACCTTCCCTTCCGGAAAATTCGACAAAATTTTGGTCTCGTTTTCTTATCGTAAAAATATTTATTTCAATTCTTTTTCTCAATCAAATATCCAAGGAATTTAAACAAATATAACTCCAACAACTCAAGGAACAACACTTTAATATCAAGAAATATCTTAATGTCAACACATATTGAAGAACGAAAGCAGTTCAAGAACAACTAACAAGAACATTCAACTACCAAAACTTTTAGAACAATTTCAGTCTTAATTAAACATTCTTGGCACAGGGTGAACAAACCGAACATGATGAAAGTTTCATATAGCTCGTTGGAATAAATCCTTGGCGAAATCCCCAACCAAAATGTACAATCTTGACGAATTTTACTTTTTTTCTCCTTCGTCCTCTTCTCTCCTTTCTCGAAGCCCTAGTGTGAACTTCAACTTTTCTAAACTTATATAATTCTGACTATACCCTAAAGATAAATTAAAATAATTGTGTAAGGAAAAGACTAAATATCCTTCCACAATCCGGTTTTAGACTTTTCTTATTTGAATATCCCATCTTCGAAAGGTCATATCTTAGTCATACGAATTCAGAATCGTGCAAACTCAGCGACGTCGGAAAGATTATTCCAAGATGTTTGCTAAAATATCCGGAAACACACCTAACTTATCTTGATCTAGGAGTTATGGTTGTTTGAAGTTAAAAAAAAAACTTAACTTAACATACTTACTAATTTCCAGATTTTTTTGTCACGTTATCCAACTTTTTTTATGTGCGGAGCTACTATCAAATTCAAATCGTTTACTGAAAGGCCCATTAGAGGTGACAACCACAAAATTTTGACTACCACTACAAAACAATTCATATTGTCAAGTTATCTAACTTAATTCCAAGAAAGTTCAGTAAAAAGTCTCCTTGGAACCTCACTTATATAAACCCCTCGTGAGTATGAAACACAATCAACTACCTTTACTGGTTGAAAAGTATCTTTTCTTCTTCATACACACTTTTTCCCATTTGAATTGTGAGTCTTTATTTCTCATTCTTTATTCTGTTCTTTTTCTTTTGTATGTCTAATTATCTACCTCTCTCACTCTCTCTCTCTCTCTCTCACCCTATATACATGTATGTATATATATATATATATATATATGTGTGTGTGTGTGTGTGTGTGTGTGTTTGTGTTTGTGTGTGTGTTGATTTGTTTTTCATAATTAACATATCTATATCTTTGTATATACATATTAAAATTAGTTAACTTCAAATTGGAACAATACCCTTTAAGTTCAATTGACAAAAAAAAAGAACAACATTTTTGTATATTGTTGATTAGCTCAAAAAAAGAATACTAGCAGTTGCATTGGTATTTCAACCATAAAACCATGTCGTAAAATGCTTAGCAGTTCTAAAGATTCATCCTTTATTGGTTATCCATTTGAGAAATGTAATCATTTAGTTAATGATAATTTTTCAAATTGTGGGGCTCCAGCCCCATTTTATCAAAGTCTCACTTTGGTAAAACTAAATAACAACTCAATAGAACACACCAAGTTAGAGAGAAAGTATATTTTGAGAGCAAAGTTAGGTATTCCATAGATTATATAAGAAAAATAGTTTGTGAAGAAAACAAGAGTGTCAGCGATATTTTAGTAAGGTGAAAATCAAAAGAGTGTTATTCCTTTTTGAGTGTGTAGTAGTCATTTTAATAAGTGTATTCATGACTACACAGAGTATAATTCCTTACTATAGTGATATCACTTCTCCTCTCGGACCATTGTTTTTCCCTTATTTAAAAGGGTTTCCACGTAAAACTTTGGGTATCATTATTTTTCCATTTTATTTCTATCATTTGACCATATATATTTTTGTGTTAGTCATTGTTTTTCCAGTAAACTGGTATCACAACTCTGAGTATTATCTGTGGTTGTAGCACAGTATGAACTTCCACATCGGAAAATATTATATTGGTTTGCAAAAACTATATTTTTGGGGATAAACAATGGAAGTCAACACAAGTAGAATGATTACTTTGAATGGTGTTAATTATTCCATTTAGAATAGGAAAATGGAAGATCTTCTTTATGCCAACAATTCTTAGAAACCAGTCTTTTACACTATAAACCTGATAATAAAAGAGATGATGAGTGGAATTAGTTGCACAAAGAGTTTGTTGATTCATTAGACAATGGCTTGACGATAATGTGTTGAGCCATAATTTTGGGGAGACACATGCTCGAACCCTTTGGGGAATCTTGAGAGTTTGTATGCTCGGAAGACAAGAAAAAAATATTCTTAATAAAACAAATTTTCACTTTAATGTATAATGAGGGTTCTCCGATGGTAGACCACCTAAATAATTTTCAAGGGATCATGAACCTTTTATTTGATATGGTCATAAAATTTGATGAAGAAATTTAAGGCTTGCTTCTACTTGGCTCCCTAACAGACTCTTCGGAAAAATTAGAACTTCATTGTCAAATTCAGCTCTTAATTATGTGACCTCTATGGATTCCGAAAATAACATCTTAACCGAAGAGATGAGAAGAAAATATCAAGGTTCTTCTTCATCGAATGTCCTGATAAGTGGCTCCATAAGGAGAAACAAAACTCATGGCTCACTAAATAGAGAACAAAATTGGAGCAGTTCTAGAGGCACACTAAAGGATATTGAGTTCACTCTTTGTGGCATGAAAGGGCACACAAAGAATTTTTGCAGGAAGTTTAAGAGGGAGAACAAAAACAAAGAGGACACTAAAGAAGATGGCAATTAAAATTGCCTAGACATCATCACCTGTGAAGATCTTGTTACCGTCCTAGATGCAAATATGATAAATATTGCGTGTGATAAGTCAAGATGGGTTGTGGACATCGGTGACACATCTCAAGCGACATCAAGGAATGATTTTTTCTCTTCCTATACTACTGGTGTTTTTGGAACCTTTAGTATGGGTAATGAGACTATTTCTAATATGGTTGGTATTGGTACATGATAACGTTAAAATATACTTCTTCAAAAGAAATATAAACGATCGCATATAATATATTTACCTAACTATGAGTTGGGGTCGATCCCTTAGAGAATATGGTAGAACATTGTTAATCGCAAATATTTAACTCGATCGTCGTTATATAAAAATGGAGGACTTAATTTGAAATAAAATAAAATAAAACAATAAGAATAGTTTTCAACTAAATATTTATTATATTCGAATTATTAGAAATAACTAGGAATGTGTTCCCCATAAGCTCATAACGCGGTAATCCTAGTTATAGCAATCCTCTCCTAGTGTATTACATGCAAAGTGATAAGTTAGGTATCTCTAAATCCTTGGTCCGACATCTAGAGAATTTCACCCCGCTCCTTGGTTTTGCTACGTGTGTATAATTTACGAAACCTTACCTTTACCTCATATTAAACATCACATTAATGTATGGCTTCGTTTTCAGCCTCGCACCAATTGACATTAGACTATTAGATAGTGTCACACTAAATCTATGTTGATAATTCATTTCTTCCTAACTACCTCATTGGTCCCCCCAAGTAGCAACAAGGCGATTTTTAATGTTGGCCACTATTAAAAAAACTTCTAAATGAAAGAATTATCAATGGATGCGATAACACTATTCAAGAATTGCTTAGTTACTATTCACACTTTCTTAATCTCTTATGGTTCCTACAACCCTAGCTATATACATTAGCTTCTCATTATCTCAAAAAAAAAAAATCCAAATTTATGAAAATAAATATGCTTGTGTTAATCATAAAAATTTAAGAACTCTAGCTAAATTATCTTTTATTAATTGATAATACAAATAAACAATAAAGGAGAAGAAAGAATAAACCACAATTCTCCGGCCTCCACGGCGGCTCTTCCAATGTTACAAAGATAGAAATTAAATTTATATTGTGTTTTGTTTCTTGGTGTTTGGCTCCCTAAATAATTATTTCTGCCATATTTATAGATTTATGAAACGCTAAATAAAATAATTGATTCCAATCAAATTAAGAAAATAATATTTGGAAGGAATTTATTTTAGCGTGTTCTCAAATATATTGTTCTGCCGCTTTCCATAATAAGAGTTGCTTATTATGGCTGCCACGTGTACATCTAATTTCAGTTTTGATATTGGATTTCGCTGCCTTTCCCCTCCCCCCCCCCCCCCCCCCCCCCCCCCCCCCCCCCCCACATGATATATATATATATATATATATATATATATATATATATATATGTATATATATATACATATATATATATATATTATTTTATTCATTAAGCTTCCCGCTTGATTTCCTTGTTCAACCTTTCATCTTTAATTTGTTTTAGCTCCTAACATCCTCAATTTATCACCAAATTAATCCTACAAATAAAATACACAAATTAGCACAATCCATAAAATGTATGCTAAAAAGGGAACAAAGCAAGCAAAAGGAATGAAGAAAGGAACACCTCATGATCGTCGTTGGCACTCCGCGAATCGTCAAATCTCTTCATCACTGCCTAAATTCACATAATGCTGGAGCTAAACTGGGGTAATTTTGGGAGTAGAAGTTCCACTCGGCGCATCGCCGATCCATTCAGTGAAAGACGGCTAGATCACTAAAAGTGTCATAGAAAATGTAAAAAATATTCATGGGGGAGATAGAAGGTTAAAAGGTTATTTTCCAAATTATTCGGTTATCCCGATCTGGATCTCCCAAAGTTACAATAGCTAGACAAAGAAGAAGTTAAAATGGAGGCGAGATGAAGATCAATTGATGAGTCGCCGATATGTCAGCGAAGCCTAACTAACCTCGCTGAGTGGTCTCATGCAATTACACTTCAGACTTGTTTAAATTAATTTTGAAGAGAGGAAAGACATTCAAAAAAAATTAAAAATGAAAAGATTGGGAATAAGAACCACTACAAGAGGATTTCTCAGCGATTCTAATAACATTTTCTTAGAGATTTTGTAATAAAAGACATTCTTTGTTGATTTTAACATCAATTTTTCATTAGACTCTCTTACGCAAAACGTGATGAATATTGATTTCATATTTTTGTTATGATTGCCTAAAACCTCCTTCTGGGGTTTTGAATGTGAGACTAATTATTTAGGTTTTCTAACCGGGTGTCACTAATTTGTGAGCAATGGTATTAACTTGAAGTGGGCCTAATTTGCTTCTGTGTTTTGAGGTAATCTTGCATGATTATTGCATTAGTTATGTGTCTTGTGCTTTCTCGATAGAGAGGAACAAAGCCAAAGTAGCAAGTTAGAATCCTTAGTAGTGGGTCACCATGATTTAATCTTGAGAAAGTGAAACATGGAATCTATCCTTTGTATCTAGATCGAGGGAGTGGATTTTATGAGGACAAGGTTTGGGCATCCTTCCTATAGTGTTGAAGTTTGAGAGAATTCAACAAAGATAAGGTAATTGTTCGAGAGAAAATTGCTTTAGACAAAGTCCGACTTACCCATGATAATTTATCCCATTGTGAGCATCAATGATCACCCACTAAAATGAACTAAACTGATACCATTTTTGGGGAGTGCGGAATTCATCGTAGAATAAGATACATATATTGTAGAGTAAAATATATCTTATCATAAATTTCTTCTGATAATTGTTTTAATCTAATTCTTTCTTCAAGATTATTTATTATAGAATCTATATATAACATATCTTGGGTTCTTTGATACATATATAAATTTTCTTGTATTAAATGATTTGTCAATCTTATATTTTCCATAGTTTCTATCCAATATTTTAAATATTCATAGTTCATTTTAATCTGAATGTATTTCTAAATCGTATATATTTATTCTTTGTATTTCTAATTCTTGTAAATCTATTTCATATCATTCTTGATTTTAATATATCTTTTAAATCATAATCAAATATTTTTTCAGAAAGTGAAGATAGCATATATGAAATATCAGAAAATGAAATAGATGATGATATAGAATTAGAATCAGATAATGAATTCTACAATATGAAAAATGACTGAAGCAGATATACAAATAATAAATAAAGAAGAACATCAAGATGAAGAATCTTTAGAACAAAAAATAATATTTGATAATAGTATATTTGAACAAATAAAAGGAAAAGAATTAGATCTAAGTGTAGAAAAAATATTAGAAGTACCAAAAATAAAAAATTGGTTTAAGCGACAAAAAGAAGAATATTATGTAGTAAGTCAAAGAGAACATATCATAGATTGTAAGTACACTAAAGGAAAAGCTAAAATACCAATAATAAATAAGAGAATAATTAATAAAGAAATACAAGATATAAATGCAAAAAACCCAATTAAATATGTACATTTAGGAGGAACTGAAATACTAATAAAAGCATGTTTTAGAGAAGGAATAGATACACCAATAGAAATATATTTAGCAGATGATAGAATTATACAACCCATAGAAAAAAGTATAATAAGTGCAGTAAAAGGTAATTTAATATACCAAAAATTTAAATTTATAATAAGTGCTAATTACTCAGTAGCAATTAATGATAGAAATATAGATAAATCATTAGTATTATATTGGAAAATGTCAGGAATAGAACTAGCACCTGGAAGTAAAATATTTACAGCTAGATGTAAGAATCTATATGTTTTAACAACAAAACATAAAATAACAGCAAAAAATAAAATAAATAAAATAAAAATAGAAAACCCCTTTGAAAAGATAGTTACGATTATAGATAATAATGAATATAGTTATAATCAAATTGATATAGAAGAGGACTTAGAGATAGTAACAGAAAGATTAGGTACATCAAAAAGAATAACTAATAATGATATACCACAAACATCATAAAAAATAAGTACTTCAAATAGTTCCAAAAGAATAAATTTAATTTCACAAGAATCCATAGAAGAAATAAAACTGCATCATTATTATATAACAGGAACAATGGAACAAAGAAAATATTTAATACTAATAAATACAAGACAGAAAGAAAATTATATTACCAGAGAATTAGTAAAGGAAGATAAAATAATAACTACAGAACACTCATGTTCAGAATTACCAAAAGTATTAATAAATATTGAAGAAACAACGGAACAAGAAATAATAATTGGAGGTATACCAATAATAATAAAATTTAAAATATATCAAGGAAATGAAAATATAACATTAGGAATAAAATGGTTAGAACAAGTAAAACCATATAATATAGAAGATAAACAACTAACGATAAATTACCAAAATAAAAAAGTCATAATAAAAAGAACTTTAATATAAAAAATGAAAATATATATACTCGCGAAGATAATAATAGAGGGATATTATAACAGATATTATACACCAATGATAGACACAGGAGCAGAAGCTAATATATGTAAATACAATTGTTTACCAGATGAAAAACGGGAAAAATTAAAAACACCGATAGTAGTAACAGGATTTAATAATGAAGGAAGTATGATCACATACAAGGCAAAAAATATAAAAATACAAATATGGGATAAAATATTAACTATAGAAGAAATATATAATTTTGAATTAACAACAAAGGATATGTTATTAGGAATGCCATTTTTAGATAAATTATATCCACATATAATAACAAAAACACATTGGTGGTTCACAACACCATGTAAACAAAAAATAGGAGCGAAAAGAGTAGGTAATAAAAGAAGAAAATCAACAGAATGGATTAAAGGCAGTGAAAAAATTACCCAAAAATTAGAAAATATAAAGGAAGAAGACTCTAGAATAGAATTAATTATATTTTCTATAAATAAAGTAAAATAATCCAAGAAAAATTAGAATTATTATATAATGAAGATCCTTTACAAGGATGGGAAAAACATAAAACAAAAGTTAAAATTGAACTGATTGATGAAAATAGTATAATAACACAAAAACCATTAAAATATAATTTTAATGATTTAAATGAATTTGAAATACATATAAGTGAACTACTAAAAAATGGATATATACAAGAAAGTAATAGTAAACACACAAAATGCACCAGGTAGATTTCAACATTTTATGGATAACTATTTTAAACAACTAGAAAATTGTGTAGTATATATTGATGATATACTATTATATTCTAAAACACAAGATGAACATATAAGATTACTAGAAAACTTTATGCATATAATAGAATATTCAGGAATAAGTTTAAGTAAAAAGAAAGCAGAAATAATGAAAAAACAAATAGAATTCCTAGGAATACAAATAGACAAAAATGGAATAAAAATGCAAACGCATATAGTACAAAAAATAATAACTTCGAATGAACAATTAGATACAAAAAAGAAATTACAATCTTTTTTAGGATTAGTTAACCAAGTAAGAGAATATATACCAAAATTAGCAGAAAATTTAAAATCACTACAACAAAAATTAAAAAAGGATGTAGAATATCATTTCGATAATAAAGATCAAATACAAATACAAAAGATAAAATTATTATGTAAAACATTACCAAAATTATATTTTTCGGATGAAGATAAAAAATTTATTTATATAGTAGAAACTGATGCAAGTGAAAAGAGTTATGGAGGAGTATTAAAATACAAATATGATGACAATAATATAGAATATCATTGTAGATATTATTCAGGCACATACACAAATACGGAAATAAAATGGGAAATAAATAGGAAAGAATTATTTTCAGTATATAAATGTTTATTAGCATTTGAGCCATATATTGTATATATAACAAATTTATTGTAAGAACAGATAATACACAAGTAAAATGGTGGTTAACCAGAAAAATACAAGATTCGGTAACAACGAAAGAAATTAGAAGATTGGTATTAAATATATTAAACTTTACATTTACAATTGAAGTGATAAAGACTAATAAGAGTGTTGTTGCAGACTACTTATCAAGACAAAGCTATCAGACTGAGAACAAAGAAGAAGATACAATTGAAAAGCTACTCAAAGCCATTACTACACTTTGTACTAAAGTAGACAGTATGGACAATGAGATACAAAAGCTAAAGACTAATGAAGATAACCTGAAGTCTAAAGCTAACATAAGTCAGCAGCATGACTATAAAAATGCGGAGCTATGTCGATCGGAAGACATTAAAATTCCAGAGATAAAAGGAGACGATGGGAAACTTCCTAAAACCCATAATGTTTGTTTAAATACAGCTGCAGGTACAAGTAGAAAAGTTAGTGAAAAACCACGAAATACCAATTTAAACCAGTTATTTATAAAACCATTTATTCAAAATACAAAAGACAAATACCCACAGAACCACAAACTTCTACATACGCAGTCAGTATACAAAGTGATAAAAAGAGATACAATTATATTACCCAATCTTACATTGAAAATATATATAAGATCCAAACATTTTTAAATTTAAACCCCAGATCTACACAAATCAAAAATCCAAATGAAGATTATATAACCCAAAAACTACAAGGATATAATAGATTGATTGCACAACCCAAAACTAGTTCAAACTTGGTTAAAACATGTTACAGTTATTGTAACGACCTGCTTAGTCGTTTTGAGCAGCGGATTTTATTTCTGGAAAAACTGTCTGAGACGACGTATCCAACGACGGACCATCATGGGCACGACGGACCGTCGAGGGTGTCTCGTTCCAAACACTTGGAATTCTTATATTTGAGTGCTGAAAGCAATTCTCTGAACTCTGTGACGGACCTGCAGGACGGACCGTCACAGACGTGACGGACCGTTGTGAGGTTCCGTTTCAAAACACTTCAACTCTTGAGAATTGGGTACTGAGAGCAATTCTCTGAACTCTGTGATGGACCTGCAGGACGGACCGTCACAGACATGACGGACCGTTGTGAGGTTCCATTTCAAAACACTTCAACTCTTGAGAATTGGGTACTGAGAGCAATTCTCTGTCCGTCGTGACGGAAGTGCAGGACGGACCGTCGTAGGCACGACGGACCGTCTCAGACTCATCAAGGAAATTGAGTCTCTGAAGGTTGTGACGAACCTGCAGGACGGACCGTCGCAGGCACGACGGGCCATCACAGGTTGCGTAATCCCAGTCTGGGTCGAATTTCTGGGTAAGTTTTAAAGGGGAGTTTTGGACTATTCTTGCTATAATTATAAATTTCGTGGGTCAATGTTAATAACTCAAATTCTTGGGGGTGTAAAGGAGATGACCTTGAGTTACTTATTGGGTTATTTCCTCATCTTTTATACCTAATTATTTGCTAATTAGGGAAAAGAGAGAGAGTTTGGAAGAAGAAAAAATAGAGAGAAGAAGGAGAGAAAGAAACGATCGATAGAGAGAGACAACCAAAGAGGAAACAAAACGCTTTGAGAGATTGCTTGCTTGATCAAGAATCCTTGGTGAAGGTAGGTTATGGTTTTGATACTATTCGTAGTAAACTCTTAATAGTGAATGATATGTATTGGTGGTATTGTAAACCCTTCTATATGCTTAATTGTTGCTTGCAGAATGTGATTATTTTATTTGTGGATCAAATAAGCATAATGAAGCTTTGAATCCAACCTCTTGGAGAACCCTACTTCACCTTTTTATTGATGATGCCTGGTATAAAAGAAGGCTTGATGAATTGATAGGAATGATGTTAGTGGAATCGGCGTGTCCACGTTCCGATACATTAGTTATTGGGGATCGGGTTTTTTGTCCCGCAACCGATACGTAGCATTAGGGGATCGGACAGCGAGTGTCCACGTACCGACACAATAGTGAATAGGGGATCGGGTTGTCACGAACCGACACGTCGAATTAGGGGATCTGAGGTGTCACTGTTACCGACACATAGCTTAGGGGATCGGGGTCACGAAACCGACACGTTAGTAATTAGGGGATCGGCGTGTCCCGTTTACCGACACATTTCATTATTAGGGGATCGGTGTCCCGAACACGCACGTAGAATTAGGGGATCGGAGTGTCACGTTCCAACATATAGTAGTAGGGGATCGGAGTGTCACGTACCGCCACAAGAGGAAGAAAGATAATGAATCTTGAGAGATGTTTATATACTCAATGTAATGAACCTAATTTCCAAAATGAGTGTGGTATTGAGGCTTGAGTCCTCATGGATGAACTTGGTAGTACTTATTGATGATTATAGTACTTGTTGCTACATGTTGAGCATTGTAGTTGATTTATGATATGAACTGATATATACTGTTTTCTATTTTGAGTTGGCCGATGATACCTACTCAGTACTTGTGTTTTGTACTGACCCCCTACTTGTTGTTTCTTCTTTGTTATTTGGGGAATGCAGCAAACGTACCGTCGTCTTCAACTCAACAGCAATTCTAGCCAGTCTTCACTACACCGGATTTCAGGGTAAGCTAATGCTTCTAGCTTGGACTGGATCTTCTCTTCAATGTCTTGATGCCTTGAAACTCTCCGGCATGGACTAGCCTTTATTTATTTTAGCTTCTTAGATACTTTTATATTAGTAACTTGAGGATAGATGTTCTTGTGATAATGACTTCCAGATTTTGGGGATAATGGGTTATAAATTTTAGAAGTTATTTAATTGTTTTCGTTAATGAGTTTTAAGTCTTCCGCTTTGTATTTTGTTCAATATGTTGGGGTTTTAGATTGGTTGGTTCACTCACATAGTAGGATAAGTGTGGGTGCCACTCGCGGCTAGATTTTGGGTCGTTACAAACTTGGTATCAGAGCATTAGATTCGTTGGTCTCATCACACAAGAACGAGTCTAGTAGAGTCTTAAGGAACGGTAGGGGGACGCCTTTACTTTTCTTTGAGAGGCTATAAGACTTTAGGAAAATTCCGTTCTTTCTTTCTTTCTTTCGTGCTATTACTTGGATCCAATTGGTATCTAGGTGATACAAATTGGTATCTGACCATCTTCACTCTATTTCACAGATAGTTAGAACTAGAGCAACGACTGCACCAACACCAACACCGGCAAGACAAGAAACGTCTGAGCCA
>JABWTJ010000037.1:41728-79388 GCA_016801875.1 Solanum sitiens | reverse complement strand
TAACCCAACCAAGGGTTGGGGTCGCTCCCAAGGTAGTGGTAGTGAAAACAGTAGCTAAAGTAGAATTTCCGTTCTAGTTACTAATACTTTGAGAAATTATTGAATAAAAACAAATTATATTCAATTTTTACCACCAAAGTGTCAAATATCAAAAGGGTTTGTCACGAGTTTTGTAAAACAGTAAAAACAAAGGGGAATCAAGTATGGGGAGAATTTCTTAAGGTGTTATCACATTATATGTTGATGTAAATCATAGGGTATATGCTTTTGATTGGAAATTAGTAAGATAATGATGACTAGGTTAATCTTTAGGTGAAAGTAAATTCCCTCTCCGGCAACTTACCACATATCAAATGGGTTCCTCTCGTACACCCACTTGTCCATCAAAGACCAACCTACACCTTACCCACACCCGCTCTTATGATGATGAGTGCTAGGATATGGAACTAGGGTTCACCCTTTAAGGCTAAACCTTATGTCATCCCACCCCTTAGGACATTAGTCTAGAAGTCTTGGTTTCGCGTCCTCTCTCTCGAGCAAGCCACAAACACATGGGTGGTTTTCTATTTGAAACTACAAACCCATTAAATTAAGACACAACCACTAGGTGAAATCATCAGTAAGGTGCATCTAACCTATAATCAAGCAAGACCCAACAATAATATCTACACATATTTGCTAGATCACACCCCAAGAATGGGATTTTAAGCAACACATCATGGAATAAGGAAATATACAAAATGATAAAAAAAAATGGGTATAAGAAATTAAACCTTAATATGAGCAAAGGAATAAGAATGGAGAAGACCCACTTTCAATTTTAGGAAGAAGAGATCCTTTCTTAAAGTCTCCCACAAAACCCTCTGCAAACTTGAGAGAAAAATAATAAAACTTATGAGCTAAGTCTCAAAATTACAAAATTATCTCTCCACTTCCTCCTTCCCCTATTCTTCTATTAAAATTAATTATTAGTTAAGTATTTATAGACTTCAGAATTTGTGTTGGAGAATCGATTCGGCGAGGTTTGTCGCGATTCACCCTTCTTCTAGATCATTGCCGTTTGTGCTTTGGCTTCTGCGTCTATGCGTTCTGGATAATTGGGCGGAATAATTCTGATTCGGGGAACTACTCGGTGATGCACCGTTTGCTTATTTTTCATCACCTTTTTGATCCACTTCCTTTGGAACGTCGCTTGCTGGAAGAAAGGGCAAAATGCATCCTTTCAGCTGATCAACAAGTATACTTGGCGATGCTCAGACTTCAACTTTAGCTCTTTTCATCCTTTTTGTTTCGATTTTGCGCCTAAGTGTCCATGCTTATAGAAAAACATCAAATACATGAAACTTAAGAGTTTTAATAAGATATTGAAATAGAATGAGCATTTTAGAACATTATTTTCATTAAAATAAGACCCGAAATGAGTCCAGCTTGAGGACTCATCAACGCCCCCAACTTAACTTTTGCTTGTCCTCAAGTAAAACTCAAGTTAAGTAGTTCAAATAGGATGTCTCAAATATTTATACACTAGACTTAATCATGAACATACACAACAAGATTCAAATTATAAATGCAAAGATTCAATTTGTGACACACCATTACCAATGATTCTTGAGCTCGCAAAACTCGCTACTCATGCAAGTTCAAGCTCAACAAAAGTATCTGCATGCCCTTATACAAAGAATGATTCCATATTCACACTCAAGGATTAACTAATTAAATATCAGGAATCATATTCAATGCTCACATTCATAAAGAGGAACACAATGCATGTTTTCACCCGTAGGTTTGCCTTTTTTCCCCGATCGATGTTCGGACAGGCTGACTCAAGATCACAAAGGTCTTTCTAAGTCTTTTAATAGGGCTGAGCGGAAATGTATGGATATTTATGCTGATTAACTTTTTCTCATGAGATTTATTCTCAAGACATCTCCTTCTCTTCTTTTTATCAATTTTTTTTTCAAGTGCTTCTAAGTCATCCTTTTATTCACCTCCATGGATTGGGTGGAAACACAATTTCATTCGTGCTTTTATTCCACAATTTTTTTCTTTTTTATTCTTTTATTTTGTTTTTCTTTCCTTTCTTCATTTTTTTATATGGAGGGTTTCCATTTTTTCACACCACCATGGGTTAAGAATTTTTTTCTTGCACTTCTTGAATTCTCGTTCTCATTTTCACCACGCCCTCAACTTAGGCTTTTGACTTAAGTTGTCTATTCACTTTAAACCACAAATCGAGAGGATTATAGGTGGTGGATTACGTAAGGTTTAGGTTTCATAAAGGTTCTTCAAAAGACCGGTAAGGGTCAAAGGGTGTTCAAAACAGTTTCACACACTCATGGGTAGGTCACAAAAGAGGTATATGGAAAAGCTGGCTCACACTCTTTAAAATTTACTGAGATCATCTCAAAAGTACAACTCTATAAATAAATCACACTAACTGGGCAAATTGTAGGTTTATTCATGGGGGGTTCAAAGTAAGCTCATCACACAAGGCATAAATACTTAAGCCAAAAAAAATTACACACTTTTGCCAGTATTCAATGGTCATTACAAAAGAAACAATTCAATAAATGGCTAATAACAACAAGATGCAAAGAGTTCACATACTGCCTATACAAGTTCATTTGTCCTTGTTGTTGTCGTACATTTATGTTTGTTCGATTGAGAGCAGTATTCAAGTCATCGGTATTGATCAAAACCCAAACTTGAATTTGTATAAGAACAACCACTTTCACAAAAAAGGTGGCAAAAATTTCCCAAATTGAAAACTTTTTGGGAGGGTCAAAATTGTTTCACAATTAAACCAAAAGAGAGACATAAGCTCAAACAATCACCAATGATATTTTAAAAACATAATTAAAACAGAAGACCCAAATGTATATATTCCAAAACACAAGAATTAAGAATAAGCAAACAATCCATATAAAGGTGGCCCTCACCCCACCAGAAATAGAGTTTGTTGTCAAATACATATATGACAATAATCCAAAGGTCAGATTAAAGAATGATAGAGATAGGGCTCAAGAATAATACTTGTTAGGTAGCTTCTTTAAGTTAAGTCCTTCAAAAGATGTAGCCTTAAGATTAAGATATGGTGGGACGTTGGGTGCATTGCCGAGTGATTCATTAAGCTTTGTACAACTTTTCTCCGCAATCAATTGTGCCTATCTTCAACCCACGTTCTCTAATGATTCATCAACTATCTTTTTGTGTGTTGGCCTGGATTTTATCAATTTTGTTCTCATTTGGTGACAACTTTGACTTCTGAGTCATTCTCCGCATCACCAAAATAATTTATACTTCGCGAGTTTTATAAAACTTCTCAACAAACTTGGATGTTCAAACGAAGGGATTCATTAGGGTCGCCGATCTTGTGTCCAGTTCACCAAAACATTCATGAACTCGTCGAGTTTTATAGACCCCAGGTTTTAAAGATATGTTGAGTCAAATGGAAGAAGAGAATTGATAGCCGGCATCTTCGGCAACCCGCCAACTGGTCTGTTGCTCAACACTCTCCACCTTTTTAGAACCTACCACACTTCACTTTTTAAAACTAAGACATTATTATTTTATTAGTATGCAAAATATAGGATACCATGGGGTTTTGGGTTGCCTCCGAAACAGTTACTAAGTTAACGTTGCGGCACGACACAAGCTACTACTTCTAGCTTTATATTTGGAGCCACCCACATCATGATTAGGTAACCCTTGGTTTTCTTTTGTGTGAACATAAGGTGGTGATTTCTCCACAAGCTTTTATAGCTGCTGGACCGCCTTGGAGTGATATCAAATTAGGCGCTTCATACCATTAGTATCGTCTTTTAGTTCTTCCAGCGCTTCATCTTGTTCACTGAACTTGAGTAGAATAGCTGAAAGTATTTCATCAATGCATTTCAAAAGTGTATCCCTATGGATCTTACTTTCATAAAGAGAGGTAAATATGTCTTTCCTTTTGTATTGAGATTTGATATTAATCACTCACTTGGACAATCAATCCATCCGCGTCCTCAGCGCGGCCATCATAGTATCGTTCTCTATTTCTCGGTCAGCGTTGGCTATGTGGTCTAACAATTGGGTGTCCATCATGTAAGACAGTTGGGCAATGCCTTCTGGAATTAGTTTGTTGAGCAACTGCTTGTTTCTGAAATAGAGACTTCTGTGGAAGTAGTCTAAAGAGGCCATGTGAGGAATACCATGGTTAGGGACTTAAGCTATTATTCGTTTGAAGCTTCCGCACTATTGATGTATTTGTTCGCATTTTGTTTGCTTGAAGGTCATTATACGGTCTCGGACCGTTATTATCTCTAATAAGGGAAACTCCATTGAATTGTGCGCGTGCACTCAATTTGCCTACATGATGATTTGCCGCACAACTTGACGAAACTAAATTTAAAGTAAGGTTTGTGACACTATGACTAAAACATATTGGAAACTCTTCTTAACTACATTTTCACGAACCAATCCCCCACAGCAGCGCCATTTTAATGCTTTCCTACAGTCTGAGTTTCTACGAATCGAAGTGAGTATAGTAACCCAACAAAGAGGTTGGTTCGCGTCCCACATGAGTGGTAGTGAATACAAAAGCTAAACTAAAATTTACGTTCTAGTTAGTAATAGTTTGAGAAATTATCGAATAAAAACAGAATAAATTCAATTTGTGACACCAAAGTGTCAAAATATCAAAAGGGTTTGTGACGAGTTTGGTAAAAACAATAAAAACAAAGGGGAATCAAGTATGGGGAGAAGTTTTTTGGGTGTGACCGCAATATATGTTGATGTAAATCGTTGGGTACATGCTTTTGATAAAAACAATTAGCAAGATAATGATGACTAGGATAAGATTTAGGTGAAAGTAAAATCCCTCTAAGTTAACTACCCAATATAATATGGGTTCCTCTCAGACACCTACTCGTCTAATGAAGACATACCTACGTCTTACCCACACTCACTCTTTTGATGATGAGTGGTAGGAGATGAAACTAAGGTTCACCTTGTCGGGATGAACCTCATGTCGTCCCACACCTTAGGAGATCAGTCTAGTGGTCTTGATTTCACCACCTCTTTCTCGAGAAATCCAAAACCACATGGGTGGTTTTCTATTTGCACCATCAAACACGTTAAATTAAACCACAACCACTAGGTGAAATCACCATTAAAATGCATCTAACCTATCAACAAGAATGAGATTTTTAGCCACACATCAAGTAATAACAAAATACACCTAAAATGATAAATAAATCAAATGGGTATAATAAATTAAACCTTAATATGAGCAAAAGAAGAAGAATGGAGAAGACAAACTTCCGATTTGAGGAATAAGTTCTCCTTTCTTCAAGTCTCCCATAAAAACCCTCTCAAAACTTGAGAGAAAAATAATGAAACTCAAGAGCTCAGTCTCAATATTACAAAATTATGTCTCTAGCTACTTTATCCTTCTCCTCTTCCTCTATTAAAAATAATAACGAGTTTAGTATTTATAGACTCTAGAATTTGTGTTGGAGAATCCATTCGGCGAGGTAAGTCGCGAACGCCGAGCTATTTAATCATTCTCCCTTCTTCTAGATCATCGTCATTTGTGCTTTGACTTAAGCATCTAAGCATTCTGGATCATCGTGCGGAATTCTACTTCGCAGAACTACTCGCTGAAGCGCCGACTGCTCCTTTTCATCGCCTTTTTGATCCACTTCCTTAAGGGCTTCACTTGCTGGAATAAAGGGCGAAATACATCCTTTTAGCTAATCGCCAAGTATACTTGGCAATGGTCAGGCATCAACTTGATCTTTTTTCATCCTTTTTGTTCCTATTTTGCGCCTAAGTTTCCATGTTTATACCAAATCATCAAATACCTAGAACATAAGAGTTTTCATCAGATATTGAGATAGAATGAGACCTTGAGAACTCTATTTTCATTAAAATAAGGCCTAAAATGATATCATTTATTCAAATATTATACGGGAACTAAGCATTCCCAAGAGTTTTAAATGTTTTCACATTTGAATTAGAAAGGGAAACATCGATTTCAAAGAGATATTTTAATCTAAGTTTTGAGTAATTATCTTAAACCAAAGAAAGAGTTTTATTCTAAAAACTTATGAGCTAAGTTCATTTTGGGAGTAGTATTGAGCAACGAAATAGGGACGCAAGTTCAGATAACTTAAATATCCATCAACCATGTAGCCATCATGGATAGTAAGGGATACACTTTAAGCATAGACTAGTGGATACACTTATGTAGGGCATTCAATAAGACGTAAAAGTATAGGACAGTTCTAGCAACATTGGCAAGATGATGTATCACTACTTACGCTCATAGTGTTGGTTGTCGAATACAAAATATCCCACAAAAACTATATTACTTGATTATATAAGCAACGTTGAATTTTTTATCGCATTTTCTTTAACTAACTAAGTTATTTTCTATTGTATTAAAAGATTTCTATACATTGCCTGGGTTGGGTTGAGTGTTCATGAGTTTAGTATAGCCAAGGTAAGTGTTTCTTTCATATTCTTTTCAAGCCTATGTTATGTTTAGCATTCCAAATTGCATACTTTTACATTCAATGTACTGATACCAGTTGGTCTGCATCATCTCATGATGCAAACGTAGGTAACCATGATAAGCATCCAATGCCTCGTTGATTAGGTTGAGCACTCAGAGTCCGTTAGTGAGCCTCTTTGTTATTCAGAGATTCCTTTCAATAATTGATCAACTTTTAGTTGTTAGGATGATCAGGTATCTCTCCCGACATCCATCTTTGTTTTAAACGCTACATAAATAGTTAGGAGTCCGTTGTCTTTACATTATTCTTTCATATGTACAGACTTGAGTTGCCATTTTTGCCAAGTTGAATTGTTTGACTTTTAAACATTTTAAATATTTTATTAAGCACTTGAGTAGATATGTATTGAATCTTTGTATATATGTTTTTATGTCTTCCTCTGCGTATGTAAGCCAGACTAAGGGTTCGCTTAGCCCCAACAATGGTTCTGGAGTGCCAGCCACGTCCGGGGTTTACGCTCGGGGCATGACATTTTCTGTCTATCATATTGATTACGCCTGTTTGTCTACAAAAATAATATAATAGAAAAACAAATAAGTTTGGCAGACCATATTATTTCAATTTTCTGTAATGCAATTTATGATCTTTTAATGTAAGTTACACATTAATAAATATTATATATCCTAGAATAAAATATATGAATATGAATGATTACTAAATGAACATAATATAGGGTAAATTACCTTTATTTTACATAATTCCATTATTCCCGACAATTTAAAAAATATTTTAAATCTTTTTCCCCCCAAATATCAAGTGTCCTGGATCATAAGTATTCTAACCTTAGCACACGTTTTCCTTTCCCCATTTCACTATTTTAATCTTTCCCTAATTTCACTCCATAATATTATCCGTTACCATTTTCATATAAATTTAATTTTCAAAACGACTCTCTCTGCATTCAATCAAATTCAAACTACTCAATCGTTACACTGTAGCTTCTCCATAGTAGTCTTCTTCAATGTTAGTGCTTTCTTCTTTAGTTTTTGATACATATGGATAATGACCGTTCTTTTTTATTGGTATTACTCATATAAAATTTTGTAATACTTGACGGATAATATGATTAAGATCATTGATAAATGGGCAAATTCTTTTATGTAAAATTCACAACCGAATATTTGATTATAGTCTTCTTCTATTATAAAGTTGCACCCGCATTTTCTAGACCTATTACCCATGGTATGTCTTTGATTATCTGGTTCTTTTAATTATGTCATCCCTCTTGTAAGTTGTTCTACAAAAATATGATACATTAACAACAATCATACATCATCATATTGTTTTGTGGCTTTCTTTAAATCTTCCAAAATTATATATATTATCCTAATTTTGTTATTTCGATATATTTCCATTAATATACCAAATTATTTAGTAGAAATTATTGTGATGGGATGTAATTTGAAATAATGTATCATACTATGAAATAGTTTAAACATGATACTAAAATAACATATAATGCATATATGATCTTTTATTTAGTATCAGGTACAATTATCATCAAGTAGTATTGAGTATCAGTTACTATTTTTATAATTATGTATTAACTAAACAATAAGATAATTTGTAATTACTATAATGTATCATGTAATTAATATTTTCGTTCAAATTTAATTCATTTTTATAATGTATCTACCAAATGTTTGTAGTGGTTGTGGAATGTTTGTAGCTGCATCGGTTGAATTTCTCAGCGATGAAGTCAATATCCATTTAATGGTTTATGAGCGGAATATATTCCCACAAGACATGCAACAATGTTATGGACGTACATTTTCGAAAAGGCCAAGGTGAGATATGGTAGTGATGAAGATCATCCATAAAAGCTGAAAAGCTATTTCACTCCACCACAACAAGATGACTTTGTTCAATTAATTAGTTATTATGTACAAATTCACTGACAATATGATGTTTACTGTTTTTAAGAAATATTAACTAATGTTTTGGAGGGCATGTTATTTTTCAAAATATGTTCTTATGTTTTACATTTTTTTGGTAAAATGTTTTTGTTTGTTTTGAATATAATTTTCAATATTTTTAGTACCTTTTTACATTTTGTCTATCATAAATATTTCATACATCATAACACTTGATACTATATCATTATCTAATACAAAAATATAAAAAAGATACGTATTTGATCCATAATATTTAACAAATAAATTTAACATCTCCTAATGTGAAACAACTAATAATAAGCTAAGGAACAAAGAATAATCAATTCTGGGAATAAGTAGGGAAATCTGAAAAATTTCCAGCTTTCCAAAGTGAGTTTTGGTCATTTTCAAACAGCCATAACCTCTAGCTCAGGAAGATTTTGGATGAGTTCTTTATATGGTTTAAGATCCACTGGAAATATCTTTCCAACGCCGCCGAGTTTGCGAAAATCCGATGTCGTATGAGGGAGATATGCCTTTCGAAAGTTGGGCTGTTGAGCTGAGGAAAATCAAATCCGGATTTTAGCAAGGGTAAAGTTGCATTTTCACCCTATTATTTCCTAATTCGTTTTAAGGTTATATTAGGGGTAAAACCAAGTCCCAAATAAGTTTTAGAAGAACTAAGAACACTTAGGGCTTGGGAGAAAAGAGAAAAGAAGAGCAAGTGCAAGAATTGTCGAAGAACGCCAAGATCGTCGCGTGGATTTCGTCGGGGTGATACCTATTGAGGTACGTGAGATAATTCGATGTTGGGTCCTTTCACCCACACCCAATCTGTTTCAATTCACCAAGTTAGAGTTAGTGAATGGTGAACATGGAAGTTCTTGACGAAAAATTGTGAATCTTGTTGGTTGAATTGTAGTTCATCTCTAGTAGGTTTAATTCATATTTCCGGAATGTTTTTGGGTCTAATCTATTGGCTAATGAAGTATTTAGAGATCCCAAGTGTTTGGGGTGGGATCCATGGGAGTTTAAAAAAGTTAGAATTGAAAATCGTAGAAGAAAAGTTAGAAATTGCGTCTAACAAGCCCTAGAGCACCGCGCCTGCCAGAGACCCTCAGTGCAGTCTTTGTCTGATAAGTCCTGGCGAGCCGCGCCACCCAGAGCCCCTCAAAACAGTCTCTGTCTGTTAGGTTCTGGTGCCCCGCGCCTCTCAGAGTGTCAAGGTCCCCTAGAGACCCCGTTCTCTCCCTATCTTTCCATAATAGTTTCTAAGCGATATACCTATCATTCCTAGTTGATTTCAACACTATAAGGTACATCCAAACATCATGAAATTATCCATAAGCATGAGATCACGATCCTTGAATCCATAATTCAATTCAAGGAAAGTTAAGATCAAAGTCCAGAAAGTTAGGGGTCAATTTTAAAGGTTAAGAAGAGAGTCAAAGTAAGTTCTTAAAGTTTTCAAACAGTCTTAAACAATAATTTTAACTTTGTTTTAAGTCTCAATTTACAAGTGGAGCAAAGAGTAAAGAGTTAAGTTAAATTCTCAAAAGCTATAAGGGAACTAAGTATTCCCTAAGAGTTATGTTTCAAGTTAAGTAAAGAGCAAGGGTTGAGTTCATTTCTCAAAATCTATAAAGGAACTAAGTATTACCTAAAGGTTTAAAAATGTTTCACACTTAAGTTAAAAGGAAACTAAGAGTTCCAAAAGATTTTTGAACTAAAAGGGGAACATTGATTCAAAAAGGAGCTTGTTAAAGCTAAAATGTTCAGTAAATTATCTCAACCCAAAGGAAGGAAATTTTACTATAAGTGTTAGCTAAAATATGTTTTTGGAGTAGTATTGAGCACCAATGTGGGGATGAGAGTTCATATTAACTCAAGTCTCCATGTAAACCATGAAGACATCACGGGGATTGATGGGTCATACTTTTTAGATGATCACGTAAGTTAATCTAGTGGATCCACTAATCTAAGTAAGGTCTTATAACAATGACAATGTATATGATAGTTATAGTAGCGTGGACGAGATGTTGTATCACCGCTTAGGCTCATAGTAGTGGTTGTCGATTAGAGAAACTCCCAGACAAACTATATTAGTTTCATATATAACTAAAGTTGAGTTTATTATTGTTTTATCGTTAATTAACCAAGGGTTTACACTGATTTAGCATTTTATATACATTGCATATGTCTTTATTGCTTTATATTGAGTTGTTATCTTATGAGTTAAGGATTGCAAAGATAAGTTTATCCTTACTCCATTTCAAGCTTTACAGTTATGTTTAGCATTCAAACTCGCATACACGTACATTCAATGTACTGATGCCAGTTGGCTTGCATTGTCTTAAGATGTAGACTCAAGTAACAAGGATTTGCACGCAGCACAACGTTAATCTAGGTGAGCATTCCATAGTCACTTGGTGAGCCTCCATGCATCCCGGAGGGCATCATTTTATTGCTTTTCTAGCTTAGTTCATTAGGATGTTTTAGGGTCTATCCCAACATCCATCTCTGTTAGTTTAGAGTCTTCATAGACGATTTAGTAGTTTAGTTTTGGAGTCTCCTTTATCTTATATTTAATATGTTCAATTGTTGACACTTAGTGCTCTTTTGGCCAAAACAAGTAATTAATTTATTTGATGAGAATTATTTTAAATTCTTTATTTGAGAAGAATAGAGTCTTCCGTTGAGATAAGTAAGTCAGGCCAAGGGTTCGCTCAGGGCCAGCGATAGTCGTTGGTGCCGGCCACATCCAGGGTGTAGGCTTCGGACCTGACAAACTTGGTATCAGAGTACACAGTTCAAGAGTCCTAGGGAGTCTATGAGGCCGTGTCTGTAGAGTCTTAGTCATGGGTGTGAAGCGCGCTACATCTATGATTACGAGACTACAACATTTAGGAATGTTTAACTTCTTTCATATTCCTTTTCGTGCATTAGAGTTTATCTCTAAAAGTCTCTCTATAATTCATGCTTTAGCGTATTTTCAGATTCATCATTCCTCCACATAGAGCATTCAAAGGTCCACCAGCTAGATGAAATGTTAAAGAACAAGAGGTTCCTAATGCACCAGATGTAAAACCCCAAGGAGAGGTTACAAATGATGTTAATTCTAGTAGTAACTAACCAAGTCGGACAACAGAGAGAAGCTCGACAATAAGGCGATGACACCTCGAGGGTTCGTGAGTTTCTGAGAATGAATTCTCCTAGCTTCACCAAATCAAGCACTATCGAGGATCCAAAAAACTTTGTGGAAGAGTTGAAGAAAGTGTTTGAGGTAATGCATGTGGTTGATGTTGAGAGGGTTGAATTTGTTGCATACTAACTGAAGAGTGTGGCTAGAACTTGGTTCGACCAATGGAAGGAAAGAATAGCTGAGGATGCACCACATCCAAGTTGGGCTTATTTTGAAGAAGCCTTCTTGGGGAGGTTCTTTCCTCGAGAACTAAAGTAAATGAAGGTACGAGAGTTCCTCACCTTGAAACAAGACTCCATGAGTGTTCATGAGTATGGGTTGAAGTTCACCCAACTGTCTCTCTATGCTATGGAGATGGTGAGCATAATGAGCTTGTTTGTTGCCGGTTTGGGTCGTGCTTCAAGTAAGGAAGGTAGTGCTGCCATGTTGATAGTTGACATGGACATATCTAGGTTTATGGCTTATGTGCAACAAGTTGAACAGGAGTAGCTTTGGGACCTAGAGGAATATAAAAACAAGAAAGCGAAGATTGGGAATGATTTTGGGCAGCAGAAAGCTGGTTCAAGTGGACCACAATTTCATAAATCATAGGGGCATGCATTATCATCTACTAGTGCACCTACACCCAGAAATAGTTTTGAGTATAATGGCCAGAATTCTTAGAACTTCAAGGCTAGACCAGCCCAATCCCATGGTAGTGTGGCACAAGGAGGTAGTGGGATTTCAGCATGTGATAAATGTGGTAGAACCCACCCTGGTAGATGTCGTGACGGCCAAACATGTTTTTTCAAGTGTGGTCAAGAGGGTCACTTCATAAGAGAGTGCCTTAAGAATAAACAAGGTGGTGGAAATCGGGGATATAGAACTTAATCTTCATCAGTTGCTTTACTAGACAGGGCTGCACCTAAGGAGCAACTTCTGGTACCGGCGGAGGGGCCAACCGTCTTTATGCAATCACTAGCCGCGAAGAGCAAGATAACTCTCCAGATGTTGTTACGGGTATGATCAAAGACTTTTATTTGATGATTATGCTTTGTTAGACCCAGGAACAAGTTTATCTTTTATAACCCCATATGTTGCAAAGCAGTTCAAGATTCTTCCTGAAAAACTTTGTGAACCCTTTTGCGTTTCTATACATGTTGGGGAGTTTATTATAGCAAAAATAGTCTATCGTGATTGTCCTGTTTCCATCAATCACAAGAACACCATGGATGATCTAGTAGAATTGGACATGGTAGAGTTTGATGTCATTCTAGGTATGGACTTGCTTCATTCCTATTATCCATCAATAGATTGCAGAACTCGAGTTGTCAAGTTGCAAATTCCAAATGATCAAGTCATTGAGTGGGCTAGTAGTTTAGCAGTGCATAAGGCTCGTTTCATTTCGTACCTTAAGGCGAGGAATTTAGTCTCAAACGTTGTATCTATCACTTAGTCTCAGTTAATGACGAGAGTATTAAGGTACCTTCCCTTTAGTCAGTTCCTATAGTCTGTTAGTTTCCAAATGTCTTTCGTGATGATTTACGTGGAGTCCCTCCCGAATGAGAGATAGACTTTGGCATAGACATTATATCATATACTCGTCCTATCTCTATTGCGCCAAACAAAATGGCACCAGAATAGTTAAAAGAGCTAAACGACCAATTGCAATATTTGTTAGATAAAGGCTTTATTCGACCAAGTGTCTCACCTTGGGGCACTCCGGTCTTGTTTGTAAGGAAGAAAGGTGGGTCCCTTAGGATGTGTATAGACTACCGTCAATTGAATAAGGTGACCATTAGGAACAAGTATCCTCTTCCAAGGATAGATGATATTTTTTATCAACTTCAGGGTGATTCTTGTTTTTCCAAGATTGACCTCAGATCAGGCTATCATCACTTGAAAGTAAGGGAATCTCATATTCCCAAGACAGCTTTTAGAACAAGCTATGGGAATTATGAATTTTTGGTTATGTCATTTGGCTTGACAAAAGGACGTGCAACATTCATAGATCTTATGAAAAGAGTTTTCAAACCTTATTTAGATCTGTTTGTCATCATCTTCATTGATGACATATTGGTTTATTCAAGGAATGAAGAACATCATGCTAGTCACCTCAGGATTATACTCCAGACATTGAGAGATAAGGAGCTGTATGCCAATTTCTCAATCTAAGATTTTTTTTCTTAAGTTTGTGGCATTCTTAGGCCACATTGTTTCTGGTGAAGGGATTAGAGTTTTCACTCAGAAGATTCAAGCAGTTCAGAGTTGGCCTAGACCCACATCTCCAATAAATATAAGGAGTTTCTTGGTCTTGGTTGGCTATTATAGGAGATTTGTTGAAGGATTCTCATCTATATCTTCTCCTTTGACTAAGTTAACTTAGAAGACAATCAAGTTTCAATTGTCTTAAGCTTGTGAGAAAAGCTTTCAGGAGTTGAAAAAGAGACTGACTACTGCTCTGGTTTTACCTTACCAGAGGGTACTCAAGGTTTTGTGGTGTATTGTGATGCATCAAGAGTTGGCTTGGGTTGTGTGTTGATGCAGAATGTAAAGGTCATAGCCTATGTCTCCCGATAGTTGAAAATTCATTAGAGGAATTATCCAAAACATGACTTGGAATTGGCTGTAGTAGTGTTTGCTTTGAAGATATTGTGCCACTACTTGTATGGTGTTCATGTTGATATATTCACTGACCACAAGAGCCTCCAATATGTGTTCAGTCAGAGAGAACTCAACCTCAAACAAAGAAGGTGGTTGAAATTACTCAAGGATTATGACATTAGTATTCTTTAACACCCAGGTAAGGCTAATGTGGTAGTTGATTTACTAAGCAGGTTGTCCATGGGAAGTACTTCCCATGTCGAAGAATGGAAGAGAGAGTTAGCTAAAGATGTGCATAAATTTGCATGTCTAGGAGTCAGACTTATGGATTCCACAGAAGGAGTTATAGTTGAAACCAATGGGGCTAAGTCGTCCTTATTGTCAGAAGTGAAATAGAAGAAAGATCAAGATCACATTTTTCTTTATTTGAAAGGATGTGTCCATAACCCAAGATTATTGGCTTTTGAACAAGGGGAGATGGTGTGCTGAAGTAACAATGTAGATTATGTGTACTTAAGGTAGATGGACTCCTAGAGAGGATCTCGGAGGAGTCTTATAGCTCCAGATATTCCATTCATCCGGGTTTCACCAAGTTGTACCGCGACATTACAGATGTTTATTGGTGGGAAGGCATGAAGGAAGATATTGCTGAGTTTGAAGCCAAATGCTCAAATTGTCAACAAGTGAAAGTGGAGCACCAAAGGCATATATGTTTTGCTCAAACTATAGAACTTCTGAAATAGAAGTGGGAGATGAGTAATATGGACTTCATCACCGGATTTCCAAGATCTCGAGGGTAGCATGATTCTATTTAGGTGATTGTTGATAGAATGACAAGGTCAGCCCATTATTTGCTGGTAAAGACTACCTATTCGGTAGAGAATTATACCAAGTTGTACCTTCAAGATGTGGTGAGACTTCATGGAGTTCCTGTCTCCATTATTTCAGATAAAGGTACACAATTTGCTGCACAGTTCTGGAAATCTTTCCAGAAAGGTTTGGGTTCAAAGGTGAACTTAATCACTTTTTTTCATTCTCAGACAGATGGACAATCAGAGAGTACTATCTAGACCTTAGAATATATGATGAGAGATTGTGTGATCAATTTTAAGGGGAATTGGGATGATCACATAAATCTGATTCAGTTCACTTATAACAACAGTTACCATTCAAGCATCCAAATGGCTCCATATGAAGCTCTTTATGGCAGAAGACGTAGATCTCCTATTGAGTGGTTCGAAGTTGTTAAAGCATGGTTGATAGGACCAGATTTATTTCCTTAAGCTATGGAGAAGGTTAAATTGATTCAAGAAAGATTGAAGATGACACAAAGTCGCCAAAAGTCTACACAGATGTTAGGAGAAGACCGTTAGAGTTTGAGGTAGATGATCGAGTGTATCTTAATGTCTCACCCATGAAGGGTGTTATGAGGTTTAATAATAAGGGGAAACTTAGTACCCGGTATATCGGACCTTTAGAATCTCCAAGAGAGTGGTCAATGTAGCTTATGAGTTGGAGCTAACCTAAGAGTTAGGCATTACTTGTGATCCTTTGTTTGGTTTACTTGATTGAGTAAGGTTATGGGGATCTTGCTTGGTCATTGCACTTGTAGGCTATATGGTGGGTTGTGAATAAGGGTCTTGCTTATTATAATGTTATGAACTCTTGTATATGTTGACTTGACTATTACTTGTTTATGTTGGTCTTGTGTTGTACATGGGTTTGACTTGTGATTATTGGCTTATATGGGTTCTTGATTGCGCATGGGGCTTTTTAAAGTACTTTTGCATGGTTTTTATCAAATGTCCTCTTTAGCATGATTTCACTTGTTTTATGTGCATATACCCATACTTAGTACAAGTGTGTACTAATAACCCATGTTTGATATTTACTACAAAATGTAGGATCCCGCCGTTGATATTAGAGAAGTCTTTGAAGACTACTTGGATTCTTATCTTCCAAGTACGGTAGGTCCTCACTTTTCGAGGACGATGTCATTATCTACCGATTGGATATTGTTTAGTCATAAAGACACATTGTTTTTTTTCTTTTTGGTACTACACTTGTAAGGTTTATATGTGGTTATAATCGTTGATGTAAGTGCTATGCCCAAATTATGATAGTCTTGTATAGATTGTTTAATATGAGCCAATGTTATAGACTTCTTATGATATTATGTTCATATACTATGTATGTTCAATAAAAGTAGAAGACTATGTAATCTTCCTATACGAAGGTTCTATGTATACTCGGTAAATATATATTGTGTGTAAGCGAGAGGTCTAAGTAAACCTCAATGTATAAGAAATCAAAAAGTTTTAAATTTTCTGCATTTTTAACCTATGAATGTAATGATGTAAGCTAAGAGGCTAGTCTTAGTCCTCTTCGAGGACGACGACGCCGGTTACGTCTAGGGGGTGCTCCCCGAATGTGACAAACTTGGTATCAGAGCATGGGGTTGAATATATTTAGGATCGATGTCTCATTAAACCACGTCTATGTAGATTCTAATACATAATTGTGAAGCGCACCACACTTATGAATGAGTAACTATGTGATGCTTAGGAAGATCTCATCTTCTTGTAATCCTATGTCATGCCTCTACTGTCTACTTTATGTGTGCTTTCACGTAAACCTTTTATGGTGGTTATAGATATGAAAACACTAAGAGAAGCCGCAAGAAGGGACGAAGAAGGAGTTTCTAATGCGGGAGCACAAGACAACCAAGTTCCTCCACTTGAAGAAGTTGATATGGGTGATCAAGTTCCGGTTGCTCTTCTTCCTATGGCAGATAGGGATATAAGGGCAGCTTTTCTCTAAATGGCTCAAGCCATTAAAACCTAAGAACAAGCCGTCACCACTCAAGCACAAGTTATGACGGCCCAAGCTAATCGGGAGGTGGTACCCCGAGGAAACCAACAAGTTAGAACCATGGCCTCCCGTTTGAGGGATTTTACTAGGATGAATCCCCCTACTTTCTATGGGTTCAAAGTTGAGGAAAACCCACAAGATTTCATTGATGAAGTCTACATGATTCTCTTTGCTATGGGGTTGACTACTAGTGAGAAAGCTGAGTTAGCCACTTACCAACTCAAAGATGTGGCCCAAACATGGTATGTCCAATTGAGAGACAATAGGTCTCTAAGGGGTGTTCTGGTGACATGAGAGAGTTTCAATATGGCTTTTCTTTATCAGTTCTTTCCTAGAGAGAAGAGGGAAGCCAAAGTGGAAGAATTCATCAACCTTTGTCAAGGAGGTATGAGTGTACTTGACTACTCTTTGAAATTTACTAAATTGTCATGATATGGTCCTTCTTTGGTTTTAGATCCTAGAGATGAAATGAGCTGCTTTGTGAAGGGGGTGTCAGATAAATTGAAAGAATAATGTCATTCGTCTTTGCTACATGATAATATGAACATTTCTCGTCTCATGGTTCAGGCTCAACAAGTGGAATAGACTAGGGTAAAGAGGAAGAGTAGAGATGCAAATATGGAAAAGTCTTTTGAGGGTGGTTCTACAAAGGGTAAGCTTAATATACAAGACATCTCGTCTCATGGTTCAGGCTCAACAAGTGGAATAGACTAGGGTAAAGAGGAAGAGTAGAGATGCAAATATGGAAAAGTCTTTTGAGGGTGGTTCTACAAAGGGTAAGCTTAATATACAAGACAAGCGTAGGTTCAAAAAGAGGTTATCCAATCAAGTTTCTTCAAAGTTCCCTAGGGCTCGTGATGATAGAGTGTGTAACCCTAAAAAGGGAAGGGGTACTAGTTCACCAAGTAAGAAGTCAATTTGTGGAAAGTGTGGCAAGAAGCATTATGGTAATTGCCTCATTGGTACGGACAATTACTTTAGTTGTTGTAAAAGTGGGAACAATGTTTGAGATTTACCAAATTTGAAGGTGCAAAACAAGGGTAGTTGTCAATCTCAAGCAAGCGGTTCTAATGATGCTCCAAAGAAAAATCGCTTCTATGCTCTACGCCCTAGAGGTAAGCAAGAGGCTTCTCCCGATGTGGTGACCGGTATGTTGAAAGTCTTTTCTATTGATGTATATGCTTTACTTGATCCCGGTTCTAATTTGTCATTTGTTACTCCTCTTGTAGCTAAACAGTTTGACATTTTGGCCGATATCTTGAATGAACCTTTTATGGTAACTACCCCGGTGGGTCAATCGGTTGTTGCTAAGAGAGTATACAGAAATTGTCCTATAATGTTGAGTTAGTCCTATGGAGTGAGTAGAACTCAATATGGTTGATTTTGATGTTATTTTGGCTATGGATCTGTTACATGCTTGTTTCGCGTCCATTGACTGTAGAACAAGGGTGGTGAAGTTCAACTTTCCAAGTGAACCTGTCTTAGAGTGGAAGGGGGAAAATTCCATTCCTAGAGGTCGTATCATTTCTTGTTTGAAAGCTTGTAGGATGATCTCTAAAGGGTGTTTATACCATATAGTAAGAGTCTAAGATTTAGACTCCGAAATTCCTCCAATTGAGTCGGTCCCTGTAATGAGGGAATTTCTGGAGGTTTTTCCTAATGATCTTCCCGGTATTCCTCCCGAACGGGAAATTGATTTTGGTATCTACTTGCTACCGGTTACAAATCCCATTTCAATTCCCCTTATCGGATAGCTCCGACCGAATTGAATGAGTTGAAGGCTCAACTCAATGACTTACTAGACAAGGGCTTTATTCGGCCTATTATTTCTCCATGGGGTTCTCTGGTATTATTTGTAAAGAAGAATGATGGGTCCGTTAGAATGTGTATCGACTACCGTCAACTAAAAAAAGTCATAATCAAAAACAAATATCCTCTCTCTTGGATTGATGATTTATTTGATCAACTCTAAGGTGCGAGTTACGTTTCCAAGATTAACTTGAGATCGGGATATCACCAACTTAGGATGAGAGGTGAAGATATTCCCAAGACGGCATTTTGAAAAAGATATGGTCAGTATGAGTTCTTAGTAATGTCCATTGGTCTCACTAATGCTCCGGCGGCGTTTATGGACCTAATGAATAAGGTGTTTCGAAGTTACCTAGATTTATTTGTCATTGTCTTCATTGACAACATCTTAGTATATTCAAAAAATGAGGGTGAACACATGGATCATTTGAGGGTGGTGTTGCAGGTGCTTAAGGGACACCAATTGTTTTCCAAGTATAGCAAATGTGAGTTTTTGTTGAGGTCAGTAGTGTTTCGTTGTCACATCTTCTCTAGTTAAGGTGTGGAGGTTAATCCAAGAAAGACCGAATCATTGAAAAATTGGCATAGACCTTTGTCTCCTACGAATATTAGGAGTTTCTTAGGCCTAGCCGGCTATTATAGAAGGTTTGTTGACGGGTTTGCATCCATTTCTTCCCCCTTGACAACCTTGACCCAAAATAATGTGAAATTTGAGTGGTCAGAGGCATGTGAAAAGAGCTTCCAAATATTGAGGGATAGGCTTACTTCCGCTCCGGTATTGACTCTACCGGAGGGTACTAAGGGTTTTGTGGTCTATTGTGATCCATCCCGAGTTGTGTTGGGGTGTCTTCTTATGCAACATAGAAATTTTATAGCCTATGCCTCTTGGTAACTCAAAGTTAATGAGAAGAATTACCCGACTCATGACCTTGAGTTAGCGACCGTGGTATTTGCCTTGAAAATATAGAGGCATTATCTCTATGGGGTTCATGTCGATGTGCATACGGATCATAAAAGTATCCAATATGTATTCACTCAAAAGGAGTTGAATCTCCAGTAACGAAGATGGTTAGAGTTGTTGACAGACTATGTCATAAGTGTTCTCTATCACCCCGACAAGGCTAATGTGGTAGAGGATACTCTAAGTCGTTTGTCCATAGGAAGTGTGTCCCACATGGAAGAGTCCAAGAGAAACCTATTAAAGATGTTCATAGGTTGCCTCGTTTAGGGGTTTGAATTGAAGATTCTTCAAATGGTGGTATGGTTGTACAATATAACTCCGAGTCGTCTACGGTGGTTGAGGTGAAGTCTAAGCAATACCTTGATCCATTGTTGATGGAGTTGAAATAATCGATTCTTGGTAAAATGAATGAGTCATTCTCCCAAGGGGGGAGGGTGTTCTTAGATATCAAGGTAGATTGTGTGTGCCTAATGTGGATTATTTGAGGATTAGGAACCTTGAGAAAGCTCATGGAGCCTGTCACTCTATTCATTCGGGTTCTACAAAGATGTACCATGACCTTAGAGAAGTATTTTGGTGGGATGGCTTAAAAATGGATATTGCGAAGTTTGTTGCAAAATGTCCCAATTGTCAACAAGTGTAGGCCGAGCACCAAAAGTCGAGTGGTCTACTACGAGAAATCCAAATTCCTACTAGGAAGTGGGAAGATGTTAATATGGATTCCGTAGTAAGTTCTCCTCAAACTCCAAAGAAATATGACTCTATATGAGTGGTAGTGGATAGATTGACTAAATCAACACACTTTATTCCCGTCAAGTCTACTTACTCGGTGGAGGATTATGCAAGGATCTATATTGACAAGATACTGAGTCTTCATGGGATTCCTTTGTCCATAATATCGGATAGAGGTGCTAAATTCACATCTAGGTTTTGGAGGTCATTTCAAAGAGGTTTGGGTACTCAAGTGAAGTTAAGCACTACTTTTCATCCTCAAACGGATGGTCAAGCGGAGCGTACTATTCAAACTCTTGAAGATATGCTTAGGGCTTGTATCATTAACTTTAAGGGAAATTGGGATGAGCATTTGCCTTTGATGGAGTTCTCATATAACAATAGTTTTCATTCATCCATATCTATGGCACTTTATGATGCCTTTTATGATAGGAGGTGTAGATCTCCTATTGGGTGGTTTGAGGTTGGCGAGTCTTCACTTCTTGGTCCAGACATGATTTATAAGACCTTAGAGAAAGTTCATACATAAGGAACCGTTTGCAAACATCCTATGGTCGGCAAAAGTCTTATGCAGATCATAGGAGAAGAGACCTTGAATTCAAAGAAGGTGATAAGGTGCATTTGAAAATTTCGCCTATGAAAGGGGTGGTAAGATTTGGCAAGAAAGGGAAGTTAAGTCCTCGTTATGTGGGTCCCTATGAAATTTTGCAACGGGTTGGTAAGGTCGCTTATGAATTGAAACTTCTTAATTAACTATCTTCAGTTCACCCAGTTTTCCATGTTTCTATGCTTATGAAGTGTATTGGTGACCCCGAGTCTATCCTTTGTATTGAGGGTCTTGGTGTGAAGAATAACCTCTACTATGAGAAGGTTCCGGTTGAAATCCTTTATCGTCAAGTGAAGAGGTTGAGGAACAAAGAGGTGGCCTCCGTAAAAGTGTTATGGAGAAACCACCTAGTTGTGGGAGCAACATGGGAGGCCAAGGCCGACATGAAATCCCATTATCCTCATCTCTTTACTAGTGAACGTTAGTTGTTCTCGCTAATAATGAAAATAATGAATAAATTCAAAGTTGCTTTGATTTTTGGTGAAACTTTTGCAAAAATGCTTATGTTATACTGAAGTATGCCTTTAGGCTTGAAAATTTGCAATTCTTCGTGTTTTGAATTATGTTGTGCATTCTGATATGTTGAGTCTTTATGAAATGATGGTAAGAATGTTGGTAGGTTGACTTTTGGTATAGTTGACTCATATATGGTATGTTGAGCTCATGTTGTTGTGAGAAAGAAACTCCTCATATTTTGATGTTGAGCTTACGTATAGTAATTGGAGTCTTGCTATGTGTAAATGCCATGATTGATATTTTAATTTAAGTTATCATGTATTGTTTTTGGTTGGGCTGCTAGTCTTGAGTCATTCCTTTCCTTCCAAAATATTCTGGTGACATTCGGGGACGAATGTTCCTAAGGGGGGGGGGATAATGTAACACTACGAAAGTCTAAGACCTAATCTAGAGCCTAACATGAGTGTCTAAGGCTGTGTACACTGTTTTAAGACCTTATATAATGTCTATAATTCATTTAGGATGTTTAAGAATCAAAACGACAAGAAACGTCCAACACGTCTTGAAGCTAGTCGAATTGAACTAGTGAAACGTCCTTAGGTTTCAGAAAGGTTTAAGAGTAACATATGAGATCTAACACGTGTAAAAGACTTTAAATAGTTAAAACCATATATAAAGAGTAAAAATGTCCAGGTACGAACCCAGAAGGGTCGCCTTAGGAGTCCACGAAATGACCCTAAACTTGGCTTGGCAAGCTGCCAAGGCAGCACCCAAATTGCACATTGATAAAACAAGTCTGCGTCGCGGACTTGGGTGGTTTTTGTTCTAATCTCAAGTTTGCGTCGCAGTCAGGTAGCGGACTCCAATGTCTTGAAAATAAAATTGGGAAAATCATGCGGGAACAGCTCCGCGTCGCGGACTTGTTCACCGATGAAAATCTAAAATTTGGATTTGAAGTTTGACTTCATTAAAGGGTCAACTAAAGTGATTAAAGGGTCAACTAAAGTGAGGGGTCTTTTGGGTATTTCATGGGGGGTCTATATATTGATTTCAAATCAGTTTTCCCTCACATTTACTCACTCAAATAAAATCCCCAAATCAAAACCCAAAAGCGCTCACCTCTCTAGTTTCTCTCTCTATTCATCCTCCATTGAAGGAAGAAGAAAGCTTGAAGAAAAAGAACAATTTCTCTAGTATTTTACTTCAATTTCGTGGATTAATCTTCATTAAGGTATGGTTTCTTCACTCTTGGGTTTCGTTTCTCCAAGAGGTCCTCTCAAAGATGATTTCTAAAACACCCAATTCCAAGGGTTTTTCTTTTCTAATTGGTTTTCTTCTAAACTTCAAATTTATGCAATTTCATATAGATCATGTTACTTTTCCCCAATTCCCCAAATCATTGATCTTGCTTATGAATTGATGAGAATTGAAGAATGTATTGATTGTTAGACTTGTTTTTATCTATTTTAATTCATTCATGGACTGCCTAGGGTGATGTAATGTTGGGATGGGATCTATTTCTTGAAGAATTCATGATGAAACCTATTCCACTAACCCTTGGTTATGAATTGAAGTTAATTGGGATAGTGATGACGCAATTGATCTAGCTATTGTGTTAATTACTATTGATTGATGTTACTACACCTATTATTGGATGTAATTGGTTGGTTGATGGTAACAACATGATGAAGGGTTTTGAAGGATATTTAGTAAGTCTTCATGTTCCTAACCTTTACTTCAATTATGATGGCTTGTGATTGAGGATGTAGTTCAATTGAAGTATACCTTGTGAATAGTCTATGTAGGTGTTGGTATGATTTTGAATTGAAATGTCTTGACTATGTGATTGTGAGATTATGCTTAAGATAAAATGAGATAAGGTTGGTGATGACTTGGCTATATGTCTTATTATGAAATGATGATGATGATATGCTAATCTCACATATGAGGGTTGCCATGAAAGGATATTCTCATGCAATACCTATTGAGCTAAATGACAATGACTATATAAGGGATTAGACCCTATGACCTAAACTAAGTTATGATTAATAAGGAAAGACATTTTAAACAAGACTCTAGCTTAGCACCGACTGAACTTATAGATGAGGGGTGGCACCTTATCAAGGAGGGAAGGTAGGGTTCACCATAGTCCTCACGGGGTGGATAGCCTCATAGTCCAAAAAGGGCATAGAGTGATGTTTCCATGACATACTCCAAGCTCCATAAACTATGTTGCCACAATAGGAATATTAGCTAGTGGATCCACCTACATGTTATGTTCATGTTTGGAACTACTTTGGTCGGTAGTCTGCTTTCCATCGGTGTAAGGTTTTACAACACCGGATTCCACACTTAGCTCTTGTGGTCTATGTCGGTTAAGGAAAGTGTCCCCGAAAGTAAAATGAAGTACTGATGTGAACTCTAACTATGGTGACTTAAGAGCTTGGCTTAGTCTAGGTAGGGGTATGGGACTCTAACTAGGCATTGCACTAGTTGGCTTTTAGGGAAGTCCTAGGAGGATGTTCTTATGTTATAATGAACTTATAAATATAAATATTATGCTTAGGTTGACATTACATGTTTATTATCCTTATGATGTAAGATTTATTGATGAACATGATATTGCTCTATGTTGCTAAATATAATGATTACTACTATTGATGCTATGTTATGTTGAATTGGGCATTGCTTGTGATCCTTTGTTTTGTTTACTTGATTGAGTAAGGTTATGCGGCTTTGCTTGGTCATTGAACTTGTAGGCTATTTGGTTGGTTGTGAATAAGGGTCTTGCTTATATTATGATGTTATGAACTCTTGTATATGTTGACTTGACTATTACTTGTTGATGTTAGTCTTGTGTTATACATGGGTTTGACTTATAGATTATGTGATTATTGGCTTATATGGGTTCTTGATTGTGCATAAGGCTTTTTCAAAGTACTTTAGCATGGTTTTGATCAAATGTCCTTTTTAGCATGATTTCACTTGTTTTATGTGCATATACCCATACTTAGTACATGTGTGTTCTAACCCATGTTTGATGTTTACTACAAAATGTAGGATACGGCCGTTGATATTAGAGAAGGCTTTGAAGACTACTTGGATTCTTATCTTCCAAGTTTGGTAGGTTCTCACTTTGCGAGGACGATTCCATTATCTACCTATTGGATGTTTTTTAGTCTTAAAGACACTTTGTTCATTCTTTTTCATTTTGATACATTATTTGTAAGACCTATATGTGGCTATAATCGTTGATGTGATGGCTATGCCCAAATTGTGATATTTTTCTCTAGGTGGTTTAATATGAGACAATGTTATAGACTTCTTATGATATTATGTTCCAATACTATGTATGTGCAATAAAAGTAGAAGACTATGCAATCTTCTTATACGAAGGATCTATGTATACTCGATAAATATATATTGTGTGTAAGTGAGAGGTCTAAGTAAACCTCAATGTAGAAGAAATGAAAAAGTTTTAAATTTTCCGCATTTTGAATGTAATGATGTAAGCTAAGAGGTTGGTCTTAATCCTCTTCGAGGACGACTCTAGGGGGTGCTCCCCGGATGTTAAATCTATAAGGTGCTCTCTTATTCCTTATCCATTGGTCTTTAGGTTATGACCACTTGACATTCTTATGATTGATGGAGTGAGGGGGAAAAGTTGGTTGTAATGAAAATTATGCTTAAGTTACTTGTTAGGCTTGAGCTGAAAGATTGTGATGTTCTCTTTAGTATGAATGGTTGTGTTACAGTTATGTGTGTTTTTGGTGGAAAGTTATCACGTGTTTGAAGATATGATAAAAGAGTTGATTAATTTTGGGATTTAAGTGATGCCTAGATATATTGAGTGAGTAAACTCTTTTAAGAGAAGGGTAGAAATGTTATTCACGTTGGTTTAGAATAATCTTGTGTGATGGGTGTGAAGGGTTAGTGATGACTTTCTTTGATCATAGAAATTGAGAGAATTGATCTTTAAAATAATTTGTATAGGCTTGCTCCCGGGGGGAGAAAATGTTCTTAGATCGCAATGCCGTTAAGTGTCCTTGATGCTTATAAGTTAGGGTTGTTTGATATTCTCACCTTAAGAGGTGTAGAGAGTTTGAGAAGATTAGTCTTGGTGTGGTAGACTTACATGAGGCAGTGAGTGGTGTTGCCTAGTTTTCTTGTAAGCAATAGTGCATAAATGAGAATCTCTCTAATATAGAAGTTTCGGTAGAGGTTTTATACCGGCAAGTTAAGAAATACAAGAGTCAGAATAAGTTATTCTTCATGAAGGTTCGATGAAGTGGTATTTTGTGTGAAGTTTGTAGGTGAGAGTACTACTAGTGAGGTAAAAGGCTAAATAAGTGTCCCGGCGTCCTTATATTTCCTTCTATTCCTCCTTTAGCTTGAGATGTTCAGATTTCCTTTGACTTTTTTCATTATTGTGAACTCTTGGATGTTGTTAACAGTTCCTTTAAAAAAGAATTCCTTTATTTTGAGGACATGTGTCAGTTAAATGTTTTCCATGGTTTCCTTAATTGATGCATGTTATGTTCTTGCTGAATTGTATGTTTAATGAGAAAATGAGTTTTCATGAACTATGTTCCTCATGTTGTTGTGCATTTTGTATGATTTGCCTATTTTATCCTCATGAGATATGTTAATGAACTTGCTTTGGTATGCGTTTGTGAGAAATCGCATATTGGCTCCGTGATATTTTGTTGAGCATTATTTTAGTTTGAGAAGTAAGTTCCTCGTATAAATATGAGAATTATTGAGTTGCATGCACATTGGGTTGTTAGAACTAGTTCCTACTCCCTTGTATTGCATTGATGATGTTTTGAGATGGGATTGATGTTTTTCATTTAATTGATGCATTTTTTTTAAGTTTCATGCATTATTGACTGCTAGTCTTGAGTCTTTGATTTTGAGAAGTTTTTAGAAGTGTCATTCGAGGACGAATGTTTTCCAAGTGGGTTATATTGTTACGCCCCCCTAAAATTATTAGGTGTCACTAGAGCCTTACGTAAGTGTTTTAGAGTTTGAGGTGTGCGTTATTGATGTAAAACGAGTTCCCAAGCTTAGGTTGAGGTGCTTAATGGCTATACATAAAGGTACAACCCCCCAAGGTAAATCCCTAAGGCTGCCTAGAACCAAAAAGTACGGATGGCACCTACTGGCCGTAGGTCCATCCATGTCCCATATTTCACGAGGCTTAGGTCAAGGCCTTATTGTAGAGGCTGCAGCCAGGATCAACGAGTGTGCAGCACGCCCCGTATCCCTACCCACAACACAGGGTTTGGGGGCGTTGGTTATGGCTGCAACACTGCCTCACTCACGACCTAAGGTAAGTGTGTTCCAATAAATTCCTAATTTAATTATTTTAGTATATGGTATTTTTATTACATTTTATTAGACATATATAAGCTATTTTAAAGTATTAACTAAACTATTAACTTCATAATCCCTAAGACCCCAAACCATAACTTCACCTCAATAGTTTTCTCCCCCTTGAACCTACATTGATGAAGAAGAAGAGATCAAGGTGTAGGGATCAAGAACTCACATTTCTCATGAAAATACAAGGAAATTCTATACCTAAGGTATGGTAATATTGATCCATTGAGTTCTTTCCTCATTGGAGCCCTAAAACTCTCCAATTTCAAACTAGGAAAAATCTTCAAAAACCTATGGTTTTATTCCAATCATTTGATTCTTTCTCAATTGATTTTCAAACGTTTAATTGACATACATTATGGATTAAATACTGTTTTTAGAATGTTTTTATGATATATTAATCCATTAATCCATGAATTTTACAAACTCCTCAAATTGGATCTTAAAGTTAGGGTGTTGAACTACTTTAGTAGAATGTTGTAGAATTATGAATATAATGTACTGATTACTTGAATTATGTATTAATTAAGGGGTTTCTATGGTTTTTGATATTGAATTTCCCACAAGAACTTACGAAACACCATGTCCCCAATTTGTGACCTTGTGATGAGGGTGATTTTTTGTAACATGAATGTTGTGGGTTTATAATGTATTAGTTAAGTTAATTGAATCATGTTGCCTTCCATACCAAATATAGTAATCTTAAATGGGATTGATTCATTTTGATCCTTGATCCAAGAGAGTTAAGATAGCGACTTATGTCAAATTGTGGCATTATTGTATGCTATATGAGCATGATTATACTCTAAATTGTTTATAACAATAGAATGTGATAGAGTTATATATGTGGTCACTGATCCAATTGAGTGAGTCTGGGTTGATTATGATATAATTGTATGATTCTAATATGAATATACATTTATTCTTGATTAATAAGATTATAGGGCTATGTAACAAAAAATGCAAATTGAGGGTTTAGATGTGACCTTCTAATATAGATGAACTTCTTGATGAATTTCCTTGGACTAGCTCACATAGACCTGAATTTCGTATAAGTAAAGCTTGAAGGTATGAAGTAACTTGATTAGGTCTTACATGAGGGATCATGGTTGAGTTGTCCTATTGTGGAAGGACTTACTCACCTGACCTACACTATGGGTATATGAGCTTATGCATGCAATAAATTAACTATTTGAGTTATGAATATATCAATGTCTAATATAATGATTGCTATATGAGTTGATTGATATGGTATATGATCCTGAATGCAATAGGGGAATATTATGCATGATTATGATAATATGTACATGATTATAAACACTTTGAGAGGGAAGTCTTTATGATGATAATGTTGTTGTTGGGTCATTATAAGGAAAATAACACATACACACCCTCCATGCATAAACTTGATTTTAGTGTATCAATGGTGTTAATTGAAAGTATAGTTCTCATATTCACCTTTACACTATATTATCCATGAAACGTATATGACCATCATGATCCTATTGTGCTGATTAAAGGTCTAAAATCATGAAAACACATGATCTTGGTGTGAAAGGGTTACTCATATAATAATGATGATTCTAAGGTTTAAATATAGCTCTAACTTACTTGAATCTACCATGAATATCATAGGTTGAAAGTACATTCTCACCTAATGAATCAATGAGCTAAAATTATGCGTTGTATAGGATAAAGGGTAAGATACTCTTTCATGCTTGTAAATTCAATTCAATACTAAATATGTATTTTTGGGAAGTTATGCCTAGCACTGAGTAGTTATTGAATATTAAATGGAAATACCCCCGCTAGAGAGGATGAATTTCTATTATATATCTCATAAGATGAGAGCTCCCCCGCTAGTTAGGAAAGACTTCTAGTAACAATCTCCTTATCTCATAACTACGTTCCCCTGTATCGATTGGATTCCTCTTCCAAGCTAATACATTTAGATCTACCTTAGACAAGTAGGACACCTCTTTTCAGTTTGGGGAATGACACTAGATTCCAAGAAAGCTCACATCATTTATATCATTTAAGGTTAATTCCTACAATGTCAAGCATAGGATGTACTATGGCTATTCAATGAGTGATACTTCGTATATGTGAGGGTATCAAACTTCGTCAGTGTGTTGCAAAAGTAATTTTTAAGAGTAATTATGGTAGTTTTATATTTGTCAAGATCCCTCATGTAATAAATGTGCTTATGTCGAAATGGTAATTGCATTTGATGCCAAATTTACTTGTAATATTGCATGATAACTTAGATTGTAGGTATGAGTTGCTTAGTTTGATGTGGTTGAGTAAACATGAATGTTTCCTAGTCTATAGGAGATAGGCTAAAGATGAGTAGAGAAGAGGGTAAACATGAATGAGGATCTGAAGTTACTTGCTTAGGTTAGGTGGGATTATGGGGTCTTACTTATGCCTTGTACAAGCTTTCCTTGTGGTGGCTGATGAAGTGTTGCTCACATGTCATGTTAACATTATATTTCTTTGACTATGCATATGTTCCTAATGATATCTCTTTTGTGCACTAGTTGTGATTTTTGTCTACGATATTATGACCTATGTTACTTCATGATGTCTTGTATGCTAATTATTGTGTTTAACACTATTTTCCAAATGATGGTTTTAAACTAGGAAAGTTCATACAATTAACAAAAATGTCCCTTTTAGCATGTTTACAATGGTTCTTTTGGCATGGTTATCATACTAGGTATTTAATTGTGTTGAACCTTATTTCTCCTAATTTCTACAAAGTGTAGGGTTTGGAAACTTTAGTACTATTCTTGGAAGATAGGTTTCTAATGAGTAAAGAGTTGAAGACTTGGTAAGTCCTCATAGATTAGAGGATAAAACCCTTATTACCCTTTATTTCTTCTACTTTTTAGATCTTTTGTATTGGTCGTGTCCTAAAGTGTAACTCAAAGTGTTGTAGATGGTTTGAGACACTGTGCCATGGACTTCTTCAAATTCTATAAAAGACTTCAACTGTAATGAAAAGTTTTAAATTTACACAAAATTTCCTATGTTCTTCTATTATGATGTGATAAGAGTCTTGTATAAGACTTTTCGGAGTTTTGAACTCCCTTTTATGTCTTGGGTCACCATAAACTTTTTATAAGAGTCACATTTTTGGGATGTTTTTAGGATGTCTCAAACCACATATAGAAGGGTCTTGTTCATAGTGTAAAGCGCGCCACATTTATGAATAGAAGGCTATTGGATGCTAGGAAAACTTCACTTCTTCATTCTTCAAGTCATGCCATAGAGTTTAACTCTATAAGGTCTCGCTCTTATTCCTTATCTGTTGGTCTTTAGGTTATGACCCTTTGAAAGGCTTATGTTAAAAGGACGGAGGGGGAAAATTTGGTTGGGATGCCAATTATGTTAACTGACTTGTTAGGCTTGAGGTGATAGGTTGTGATATTGTATTTAGTATGAATAGGTTGCTTTATGGTTATGTGTGTTGTTGGTTGAAACTTATGATGAGTTTTGAGGTATAATTAAAGAGTTGATGAATAGTGGGGTTTAAGTGACCTAGAAATGTTGAGTGAGTGCCTTTTTTGAAAGAACGGTAGAAGTGTTATTCACCTTGGTTTAGAATTATCTTGTATGATGGTTGTTATGGCTTAGTGATGACTTACTCCGAAAATAGAAATTGAGAGAAATGATATTTAAAAGAATATGTCTAGTATTTCTCCCAAGGGGGAGATAATGTTCTTAATTAGATTGGCAAAGCGTTGAGTATCCTTGATGTGTATGAGTTAGGGTTGCTTGAAATTCTCACCTTAAGAGGTGCAGTGAGTTTGCGAAGTTTAGGCCCGGTGTGATAGACTCACATGAGTTCATGAGTGGTGTTGGTTACGTTTCTTGTAAACAAGAGTGCTTAAATGAGAATCTCTATAATATAGAATTTCGGGGAGAGGTTTTAGACCGGCAAGTTAAGAAATATAAGAGTAAGAAAATGTTATTTTTCATGAAGGTGTGAAGAAGTGATCTTTTGTGTGAATGTTGTATGTTAGGGTACTACTAGTGAGGCCATGGGTTAAATAGGTTTCCAAACATCCTTATATTTCCTTTTGTTTCTCGTTTAACTTGATAGGTTATGTTTTTCCTGGACTTGTTTCATGATTGTGAAGTCTTAGGAGTTGTAAACAGTTCTTTTTTTGTTATAAGAATTCTTGCTTTGGAAGTAATGTGTGAATCATATGTTTTCCATGGTTTCTTTAATTAATGCATGTTATTGATTAAATGTTTGTTTAATGAGAAAATGAGTCTTCAAGATCTATGATCCTCATCTTGTTGTGCATTTTGTATGAGTTGCCTATTTTGACTTCATGAGATATGTTAATGAGCATGCTTTTATATGCTTTTGTGCAAAGTCTCATATTAGTTCCACGATGTTGTGTAGATTATTATTGTAGTAGGAGAAGTGAGTTCTTCCTATGAAAATGAGAATTATTGATTTGCATGCACATTGGGTTGTTAGAAGTATTTCCTACACCATTGTATTGCATTGATGATGTTTGGAGATAGGATTGATGTTTTCTCCTTTAAATGATGCATTGTTTTGATGTTTCATTCATGATGGGCTGTATTTTTTGATTATTTAATTCCTATAAGTGTTATTTAAGGAAGAATGTACGTAAGGGGAAGATAGTGTTTCATCCGCTAAATTTAATAGTTGTCACTAGTGCCTTGCATGAATTTTTGAGTTTGAGGTTTGAGTTGTTGATGTAAAACAAGTTCCCGTGATTAGGTTGAGGTGTTTAGGTGTTAGACATAAATGTACGACCCCCCAAAGATCAACCAAGGGTCCTTGAGGGGGACCCTAAAATCTAAACCCCCAACTTGCCTAGAACCAAAAGGTTGTCAATAAGGTCATACAGATGGCACCTAGCGGGCGTAGGTCAATCCACATTCCGTAGGTCATGGTCGTAGGTCAACGGCCCATTTTAAATACTGCAGGCAGGAGCTACAACTGTTCAGCACACCCCGTAGCCCCACCCAAGGTCGTTAGGTCTGGGTCGTGTGTTCTGGGTGCAACATTGACTCGCTCACGGCTTAAGGTAAGTGCCTTATAATAAATTCCTAATTTAATTATTTTCGTGTAGGCTAGTTCTGGTTCAATTTTTTAGACTTGTATAAGGTATTTTAAACCATTAACTAACTTATAAACTTTATAATCCGTTAGTCCCCAAACCATGATTAACTTTACCCCTAAAGTTTTCTCCCCCTTGAACCTCAATTTATGAAGAAGAAGAAGAAGTGAACAAGGTCAAGGGCTCAAGAACTCACGTTTCTCATGCAAATTAGTGGAGATTCTACACATAAGGTATGGTAATATTGATCCATAGAGGGTTTTCCTCCATGGATCCCTTAAACTCTCCAATTTTAAATTAGGAAAAATCTTCAAAGACGTAAGATTTTCTTCCAATCATGGATTTTTTCTCAAATGATTTTAAACTATTAATTGACTTATATTATGGATTAATTGACATGCCCCGAGCCTAACCCTGGGTGTGGCCCGCACTCGAAAACCATTGATGACCTCAAGCGAATCCTTGGCCTGACTTACTTATTCAGCTGAAGACTTAAACACAAGAGATATAACTCATTCAAAAACATAAAAGGTAATGAATTAGCCAAAATGACAACTCAAGTCTTAAACATATACAACAGAAATAAATAAGTCTAAAGAACTAATACTACATGAAGCCTCTAATACGAAGAGGGATGTTGGGACACGACCTAATTCTAACAACTGAAAACTAGAAAGCAAGTGATAAAAAGAGTCACCTGGAATGCAAGGAGGCTCACCAACTCACTCTGACCTACTCACTGAATCAACGGTGCGCTGGATGCTGATCTCAGTTTCCTATGTATGCATCATATTAGATGTAGGTTAACTAGCATCAGTACATTGAATGTTCAAGTATGAGATTTGAAATGCTTAACAACATAGGCTTGAAAAGGATTCTGAATAAAATACTTAGCTTGGATTTTCTCAACTCATGAATAAATTTACTAAAAATAAAGCAATGAAACATAACCAGTATATGAAAAGCTTTATAAAAACTAGTAAAAGCAAATTAGTTCGTTAATGAAAATGCAATAACAAACTCAACTTTCCTCATATAATAAAGTAATATAGCTTATGTCAGAGATTTTCAAACCGACAACCACCACTATAAGCCTAAGTGTGATAAAACATCTTTCCCACTCTGCCAGAAATTTCCCATAGTTTGTTGTAATATAGAATGCTTAACTTAGTGGATCCACTAGCTTATGCGAAAAGAATCTTAAGGAGTCATCTAAAACGTATGATGGCTACATAGTTTATTGAGGCTTGAGTTAATATGAACTCGCATCCACATATCGTTGCTCAATACTTCTCCCAAAATATACTTAGCTCATATGTTTTTAAAAAGACTTCTTTCTTTGGCTTGGGATAATTACTCAAAACATAACTTATAAGATCTCATGGAATCAATGTTCCCTTTCTTTGTCAAATGTGAAAATATTTTTATAGTCTTCGGCTATACTTAGTCCCCATATACTTCTTTGAAGAAAAGAACTTCCAATCTGAACTCTTTGCTTAACTTTTAAACTGAAGTCTTAAAACTAGTAAAAACGTTTATGAAAGACTTTTGAAAAATTGTAAGAACTTATATTGACTTAACTCTTGACTTCTTGACTTGACTCTTAACTTCACTTGACTTTGATCTTAACTTCCCTTGAATTAGATTCTGGATTCAAGGTTCATGATCACATGTTTATGAATGATTTCATCATTTTTAGATGTACCTTAGAGTGTTGGAATAAACTCAAAAATATAGGTACATTGCCAAGGAGCAAGTATTAAAAGGTGGGGAAGAAATGGGGAGAACTGGCGTACTTGGAGCTTTAAGAGGCGTCGGGCACTAGCCCTCGAAGTTAAGAGGGATCCTCTTGGCACTGTGACTGGCACGGTGCGCCAAAGGCCAAAGTTCATAGGAACATTTGTGACGCTCTAGCAGGCGCCGCGCCCCAAGACTTCCCCCAAAGAAACCCTATTTTTCTCCTTCGTTTTTCATCTCTAAACCCTCAAAACTTCAATGGTTTTCCCCCAACTCTTGGATCACTTATAATCTGAATATAGGATAGATTCAACCCACAATTCCACCCAGACTATGAATCAAACCTCAATAAACTTCAACAACACAACTCAAATGAATTCACACGAATATTGTCAAGAATTTAATGGATTTACTTTCAAAACAAACATATTTCGCTGAATTAAATCATGATTGGCGTGTGGGTGATTTAACCCAACGCTATGTGATATCACATACCTTGTAGTTATCACCCCTGAAGAAATCCATAAGCAATCGACGATCTTGATGAATCTTGAACGTTGTTCTCTTTTCTCCTCTTTTCTCCTCTTCTTTTTTCTACTGTAAATACTCTAACTCTTTAGGTAAAAGTGTAAACTGATAAAATTCAGCTAATACCCCTAATTAATTATAAAAAATTGAATAAATTCATTGGGTCAAGAAAAGATAAAACTACTCTTTTAAAATCTGGATTGGACTTTCCTTAATCCAAAAGCTCATATTCTGAAGAGCCTAGCTAACTCACTCATACAAACTCAGAATCGTGCAAACTCGATAGGAAAGCCAACATGTAACACAAAACAACAAGTAATAGCTATAGGGGTAGAAAAAAATCAGAAGAAGTAATTGAATCATAGAAAAGTAATAGCAAACCAAAGCAAATCAAAATGATATCTATCCAAAAGATCCCTGCTAGAACCGTGAAGTCAAAAGTACGGAGTTCACTAAACAAAAAAATTTCAAGTCACAAAAATTGACCCAAAAAATAAAAGATTGTCTCAAAAAGCAAAAGACTAGCTATCAAAGAAAGGTAGAAGTTAGTAAACGCAGGACGACAAGTACTCACCCACACATTAGAATATACGCTCCAACGGGCTTGAATGATCAACGTCGGTGGCAAGTAATCACACCTTCATCATGGAACATATTCAGAGTGTAGCATTAGTACAAAAACAACATTTACTTAGTAGATATAATAGGCCGATTAACTCAAAGGGGAGTTTATACAAGAGTGAGAGGGAGTCAAGTCAACTACTGTGGTTGTGACATTTGGTGGGCCAATGTATTCTACCGATAGTGAAATGATGATATTACACTAGACGAGACCACCACCATAACACCCGAATAATTATAAAACTTAAAAGAAATATGATATGATAAAATATAAACATAGAAGAGGTAAAAGTGGAATGTAAAAGTAACACAAACGAGCGTACTTGTAACAAAAAATGAACTAATTCAACTAACTAAACATAACCTACCCCTATGAGACCAAAAGGTACACACATGTCCAGGTTTAAGTAAAAGCCTTAACAAACCACATAAGTCTGACAACTGTACATTAGGACTAAATGTATAAAGAGCAAGCTGTAGCCCATACCTCAAATTGTAGATAACCTCCAGGTAACAAATAAGAGTCTCCTAATGATAAGGAGTACATATCGTGACCTTAAAATGCAGGTGGTCTCTCAAGGGGCAATAGGCTGAAGCTACAATGTGTCAACACGTTAGAGGATAAAGGTCAACATGACTAGACCTTGATTCATCAAATATAATGGCTTACAAAAGACCTCATTCAAATTCTTCATCACAAAACCATCATCTACTAGTCGATAATCAACAATATACTCCAAGCTCGAACCAACTCCAATGCCTAATGGTCAAGAAAATCCTGAAATCCCAAACACAATTCACGGGGCTATAAAAAAAGAGAAAGTGTATACAAGGCGATTAATGTTGAGTCCTCACCTAATCGAAGGCTTATTTCTATCATAATCAAGTATGATACACAAGTCCATAGGGAGTTAACCATCTGAAATGATGTCGAAACAAAATGAGATCAAACGGCTACAAATATAGCATGACTATGAGTAGCACTAGTCTAAACCTAGACTAAGGTCAAACATGCTCAAACAATCAACAATAACATCAATTTAGGTCAACCACAAGGTTAGGGTATCACATACCACAATCAACATGTTCCTAATCTTGAAAATCCCAAAATACGCCTAAATCATGATATCTAACAAGCTAGCATGATCAACTAGGTTTCCATCTCTAATTAACACAGATAAATATAATTTCAAATATTCAAGCTCAATCTACGAAATGGAAAGTCGTAGACTACCTTTAGGATAACTGTAGTTTGAGGCTCAGAATAGTGGAAACCAACACCATGCTAGAATTCAAACTTTGAAGAACAACAAAAAAAAGTGAGGTTGTTCCAATATAGAGTAAAACAACACAAATAAGGACACTCTGACACTTCCGAATAAAACACCTAGTTGTCTCCGCACATTCCGAACATAGTGGAATTCAAATAACCAATATCTAGGATATATATGATAGGAGAAATCGCCAAATGAAAATTATAATTCCTTGTTGATTGGGTCTGGACTTTAAATGAAGGCTAGACCAACATCCTACTTTGTGAATGGGGAAAGAGGATTTTGAAAACGTGGAGCATCCTTAGTTAACCCTTCTCAAATACGATGAAGGCCTTATAAATGCTAAGGGTAAAGAACCAAGGCCATGTGAATGCGGCATGGACCCATGAACGCAAATAGGATGGAACTAACCCATCTCATATGAAGCATGTACACCAGAGATATCGTGACCAGATTTATTGGTCATTGTAAAAGTGCTGTCAAAATATTTTTTGTACCAACTAATGCACATAAACTAGTTTTTAACAACTCAAAATATTTGATGGGGTTCTCGTAATTTATTCAAAAACATTTGCACGTAAACGAGATATGCAAATCTATCAAAAATAACATTTAAAACTCAATGGAGTAGTCAAACCTTCCATCGACGTCACTCCCATGATCATCTATACCTTGTAAACCTAATTAATGAACTCTTGAGGATCTTCCTAAACCTTACAACCATGAAACTCCATAGGATTCATTCTAGTGAAGTTCCTCACTCTAGTTTCTGCCATACCCACATTTGGGCTCATGGGAACCGCAACCTCCTTATTTTCTTGTGACATCATGGCTTGAGACAATACCCAAAAAGCAACCCTAAAATCTTTATTAGTCACTGCCTCAACCAAGGTTCGACCGGAGTTTGAAGAGCTAGAGGCAGAGCTTTGTCTTCGTAATTTTTCTTCACATTCCTTCTAGCATAAGCTCTTCGAGTAGCCATATATTGTAGACCATTACATAGGGATTAACAGAGACTTTATAGAGTTAAACTCTATGGCACGACTTTATAGTAATGAAGAAGTGAAACTTCCTAAACATCTTGTAGCCTCTCATTCAAAAATGAAGTAGGATTCAAACTCATATGATATGCTAGGACCATTTTAAATCATGTGCTTTGATTACCAAGTTTTTCACGACCCAAGGATTTACCCAAGATGTAATATTGTGTATAGGACCCCGAGAGTCTCCATAAAATCAACATGGCATTCATAAATTAAAAATTTGAACATAAGAGGTAAAGAAGTACTTTTCAAGTTCTTAACATTTTATAAATGAAAAGCGGAAGACTAAACATTCGTCTCAATAGTCATCTA